>APFE030460780.1:10097-58410 GCA_000404065.3 Pinus taeda
AGTCATCAATCAGATCTAGTCCATCAGATCACATAAAGATGAGTCATTAAGAACATAATCAATCACTTCTCAGACTGCTGTTATTAGATCATAATACTAGAAACCAGACCCAGAACACAGCAAGGATAAACATGGACAGCTAATTTGATTTCAAGAGAAGTTCGCAGCTTCACCCATGTAATGCCTGCTTACAAGTACGCACTGTTCTTCTGTGGTGCCACGGACCTCCGCACCTGCGCCTTCTGTGGCCCCGCGCACCTCCGCAGCTGTGCCTTCTGTGCCGCCACGCACCTCCACAGCTGCGCCTTCTGTGGCGCCGTGCACCTCCGCAGCTGCGCCTTCTGTGGCGCCGCGTACCTCCGCAGCTGCGCCTTCTATGGTGCCGCACACATCCGCAACTGCGCCTTCTGTGGCGCTGCATACCTCCATAGTTGCGCCTTCCGTGGCGCCGCGTACCTCCGTAGCTGCGGCGCTTCTGCGCCTGCGTATCTCCGCGCTTTTCTTTCACTGCACTTATGAGCCTGCGGGTATAGATAATTTCAAGACTTCAAGAATAACCTAGACTGTTAGATCTACAGATCTGATCATGCACCGAAGTGATCTCAACCCATCAGTAGATTCGCCTTATTTAGATCTAGACATTACTCCAAGAGATCATAGTATTTCAGATCTAGCTCTCATAAGATGTTCAACCCAAAACATATTCAAGCCAAATGATCTCCTTTGCTTTATATAGGCAAGCTCTTCCTCAAATCATGGATCAATACCACGGGCCAAAACCATAATAACACAATTCCGTCGGCTAAATACCAAGAGTTAAACATAAGAAACCCCACGTGTTCTTTTCTGCCTTGAAGTAAGTGAACTGGGGGTATGCACCTCCTGAATGGGATAACTGCGGGTATGTACGCACTTTATGTAACACCGGCTTGCGTGTATGCACCTTCTGTAAGGTGTACCTGCGTACCCCTTATTTTCTTCAATATTTGATAGCTGATCATCAATCTCTACTGCTGACTTGAATTACTGTGATCTATCACCTGAATGGGTTGCCATCAAGGACAACACTTTAGCCATAATGCCAACAATCTCCCCCTTTGGACTTGATGGCAAAGCTTACTTGTGAACTGTCATCTAATCCCTTTTTGCTGTCCGTAACCCATGCACTCTGTCACATCTGATATTTCTTCTATAGATTCATCTGAATGTATACAAGTGAGATGATCTTCTATGAGAGGGTTGCCATCAAGTACAACACATGCATCATAATGCCAACATATTAATCACATTAGGCCATGCAATACGAAAATCACCCTCTAGTCTTCGTCCTAAGCATATTACAGCTAAAAATTTGAATTAATGTTATAAAATGAGAGATTTAAGGGCTGGAGGATAGCATAATGGACCTATGGATGGGACACATCATTAAGAATGTAGAAATGCTTTTTCTTTCCTTTTGGTCGATTTTTCGCCTTATTCACATTGATCTTTAGCTGTTGAGACAAAATATCAGAGCAATTGAATATATTCCCATGAGAGACAATCTGATATAGCATGCAAGCCCATTTTTCTTGGAAGAATTTAATATTCTTATGTCCATAAATTTGAAAGCTTAATACTATCAAGTACTGAAACACCTTTTTGAGTGAACAAGTCTTATAAGTGTTTTTTAGTGTCTGGAGAAACTTTAACGGTTCATTAACCCACATCTTGACCACATCCTTCATACTGAGATAGCTTGTTGTTGTAAAGAAATAAGAGTCCATATGTTGTTCATGCTTATGAAAGTGATAGATCAAGCGGATTTTGTTTGGATGGTAGGAGGCAAGCTGCTGCCCATTAGTGTTGTTCAAAGACATTCTCTTGGTGTTGAATCCTTGCAGAATCCATTTTATGACATTTGTACAAGGTAAGAATGGGAATTTGCAAGAAACCTTGTGAAGCGTTGATCATTGGATGTTATTGTAGACTTGTGTATCCTCTATATATTCTTTTAATTTAGTGGTTGTGAATGCATTCTTAACAATATTTTATGTTATATCTGAGTCCTTCTCAATGTATAACTATGTATTAGTTAAAATGGGAATTGAGGATGAAGGGATTTCAACCACTTCATCGGTATTGATTTTTATAGCCACTTTAGATGTTGATCTCTTGGGAGGCATGATGTTTTTTTTTCCTCTGAAAATAAGTGTGCTAAAGACCTGTAGTACCTATGGAAAAATATACACTCATAGTAAAAGCAAGTTAGCTCTAAGACAAATCAACTCATCAATCAATAAAAAAGAAGCAACACAGTGATGGGGAGAGATATTGTACAATTATGGGTTATAAGAGGGCAAGATGAGCTCAGGAATTTTGTAATACACAATAAGAGAGGAGGATTGTGCAATCTTAGCTGTTAATGTGATGGCTTGAGGCTTGAGATTGCGCAATGTGTAGTATCAGCTGGGAAGAAGAGAGAGAGAACTGCACTTTGTGTAGTCTCAGAGGCCAAGAATAGGAAGTTGATTCTTATACTTACACAATGTGCAGTTGGGAAAGCCAATGATTATGCATTATGTGGTCACAACTAGCAAGGGGAAATCTTGAGTCTTGGAACTAAGAAATGCACAGTAGGGGAAGGAAACAACTCATGAAATTTGTGCAGTCTTTCCCAAGGGAGAGGAAAACTTCTAGATATGAAGATGTGGAAGGAGTAAGGGTAGATCAAACTTAATATGAGTTAAATAAATCAATTAATGTCAACCACAAAGGATCATGCAAAAGGAAGAACATGCATGCACAAAAGCACCCAACAAAATTAATTGCTAGTAGGAAAAAAAGCTTGGGAGGGATGCGACACTTGTAAAACTTGAACGAAGCACATAAAAAACACTTGTAAAAGGTAAATATTGTAGAAAAACCAGTAAATACAAGAATAAATAGGGAAAACAACATTTTCAAACACAAAAATGACAAAAGCGATAGAATAATCAATAAAAAGTGACACTTTAGAAACTTACCCGGAAAAGCACTGCAAACCAACTCCTTGATCTCATGGTGAAGGATAGAGCTCAAATTTCTAGTGTGAAAATGAGATATACTAGCCTCTATTATATATATGTAGCCCCCCACAAGATTAGGTTAGGATTTATGATGCTCATGCCTAAAATTAAGGAGAAAGCGACACTTGTCCTTAGATAAAAAATAGAAACTTTGTGCCACTTGTCCATAGGTGATTGTGCACTCCCTATTTTCTATGGATTCATAATTTCTTATTCTAGGGAATTGTGCAGTCCACGAGCATAAAATATTACGCAATTCTTAGTGACAAGGGATTGCACATTCCACTGGCTCAATGGATTTTGTAGTTTTGATCCCCAGTGAAACACTGTGCATTTCACTTGCTCAATGATTGTATGTCTTGAAATATTTCATATTTCAATTTATTAAGGAATTATGCAATCTCCAGTGGCAAGGGAATGCATGGTTCCTAGAGGCAAGAGTAGCAATCAAAGCTAGATCAGGACAAGAGTTAGCTTGTGTTTGGAGGAAAGTAACTTATCGTAAAAGTTGTGCAACTGCTGAAGACAAGACTCAATTAAGGCATAACACAAGTTTTGCATGAAAGAATGAGAGATTATGACACTAAAAAATAAAGAGGGATACTTGAAAAACATGAAGGATAATCTCTTATTGACCAACGATAAGCTCCAAAATCAAAGCATAGGAAACATTTTGGAGGGGGGTTGTAGTAGCTATGACACTTAGTGAGAGACTGGTAAAACTCCAGCTTCTCTTTATGGGTCTAACTCTATAAACCAAACCTAGCTCTTCAAGAAGTATTTTTCATTTCGTTGATCACCATAACTTCCTTATTTAAATCGGCTTAAAGATATAGTTTCATTCATTATTTTCATTAGTAACACACTAACAAAAGCAAGTCACACTTCAATTATTTCGATTGGGGACAGGGAATATAGACATATGCAAGTGAAAATGATTATTAGAGTCTTAGTTTTCATTTATGGTGTTTCTCTACTTCCAGTAAGCCCATTCAATATCCTGACGAGACATTATAGGAATACAAGCATTGCTTTGCTACCAACAGTCATGGTCAGTACCCCGATGAAGTTGCTTGCTTCACATCTCTACCCATGAAGCATTTCTATTCTTTCACTCTTTATTTATTTTATTTATAGAACTGTTCTTCTACACTTATTATTTCAGGGGGCGGAAGATGGATCCCGACTCATTGAGAGCATAAGAGGTTGTCCCTTCAAAGAAGGATATATATACACCTATGAAATACATTCCACTTGTTTAAGGTTACTCCTCTCCTTTCTCTACTTGACCAAGATGACAAGTAAACCAATTAAACATAAAATCCGATTGAAGAAAATGATCCTATTGATAAAGTCAAGCATGGAAGATCTACTAAGGCTTTATTTGAGAAAGAACCTATTTTCTTATTTTCTATCTAAGCATCATAGACTCAAAGATACAAGGCCCATGAAAAGAAGAGGGGTGGATAGTTAACCAAGCGTTAATATTTGTACAATGTCCTTTCAAATTTTATCATGCTTTTTCAAAATCAAACATGACCTTCATACAAGGCTTATTATGAAGAAAGAAAAGAAAAGTGCAAAATGAAAGACAAAACAAAACAGAGTCAAAACAAACTAAACTAAACTAAACTAAACCTACTCCTAATCTAACAAAATATAGGAGAGGGTTATGTAAAGTGAAATTTCCAATGCAACCAATGAAGCATCTCCGAGCCTAAACCGACTGGTATTATAAATGTGAAATATCATGAAGAAAGGCATACAACAAGATAGATAAATTGCTACATGTTCCAAAATTTTAAGAGACAAAACCAGAGCATAGAAGTATGATAAAAATTCTTGTACTAAAGCCTCTTGATGCAATGTAATGTTCATAAATCATAAAATACTCTCATATCAAAGCATCCATTCCAAATTTCAATATTGGAAAACATGAAGAAAGATAAGAAATTGTTCTTAGAAAATGTGCTTTCCAAGTAGGCTTCCTCCAACCATTCAACTATGGGATCACGGTAAATAGGTGAAGGATATTGAATTTGACAAATAAGTTCATTTTGAACATTTGCGGTCGACTCATGAGGGTTCTCCTGAGGAACATTGCCAACCTTATCATGCTTGAAACAACCACCAAGATCATGAGAACCTGACATAACAATCAACATAGGTCGAAGTGTCTCAACATATTGACATGGTTGTGAAATATCATAAGGTAGATCATCAAAAAAAGATAGCTTGGCATAATCGATAGCTAAAGACATGAAATAATTACTAGATGAATCAATGAATATATTAAGACAACCATGATCAAAGTTTGTTTTTTTATCCAATGGAGGGGGATGCAAATGACCTAAACATGAATTTACATTCTTTGCTTCACATTTAAAAGATGAGGAATGAGATAGATTATAACGAGTGGATTCTTCCCCACCTACTTTAAATCTGAAATCAACATTCCACCATTCTTGACTGCAATTAGATTCAATATTGTTGAAAATTGTATCATCGAAATATCTTACAGGTGTGGTAAAATTAGTGAAAATACCATAAGAATGGGTGAAAGGTGAAGAAATGGAAATATCAATTCAAAGATAATATTTGATGGAAAATTCTTGTTCATAATCAGAATCCAACACATATTCATTATGAAAGATATCGAAAGTTTCTTGGTCTCCATTGGTTCCATCTTGAACTTGATCCTCTTGAGAATAAAAAAAATCACTATAACAAGTTGATGTGACACCTCAAAATCGGGAGGATTAGAGAAAATAACTAATGGAGAATGAGAAATCCATAGAGAAAAAATAGTGTCATTGATTAAATCAGATTCAAAATTGAAACTTGAGTTCAAATATTAAATATGAGGGGAGGGAGAAGATGGTGTTGGATAATTAAATTGATAATTGTATTCTCCAACCTCGACTTGGGTGCATGGAGCTTCTTGATTTTCTGAAGAATCATAAGAAGACGAAAAGTCACATGGTAAAACAATTTATTATTTCAAAGTTTCGAGAGCCCCATAACCAAGAAATGTTGGGAGAATTTCAAGGGATTCAAATTCAAATAGATTCAAAGAAATTTGAACAAGATACTCAAATTTCTCTTTCATAAAATTCTAGTCTATGTCATCCTGAGAGAATTCATGATAGAAGTGAATGAATAAATCATGAAAATATTCAATAGATTCATCAAGTTCCTTTCTGATATGAATAATTTTCTTATAAAAACTTTCATAATCATACTGTCAAAGGCTTGCTGAAGCTGCTTGACAAGATGTTTGAAGGAATGAATAGAGGCAGTCGATAATGTATAACATTATTGTTTAACATGTGCCTCGAATGTAAGGACGAACAAACTACAAGCAATATCCTCACAATTAAATTCACGATAATTTCAAAATTCAAGAAAGAAGAGGGTGTTCTCAAGAATGGTTGTTCCACCCTCAACTTTAAATTTCAGATTTGACAAGTCATTTGGAGTAGGAGCCCCAACTGGAATATGACTAATTGCCAAAGTGATGGTTTTAAAAATGTGCCTTGGTTGCGGTAAGCACATAGAATAATATATGCATGGTTGTGGTGATATAAAGTGTATAAACTTTGTGAATTATCAAATGTAATGCATGAAAGGTTCCATCACGTTGAAGGAAAATAAGCTAGTCTCTTAGAAGCAAGTAATAGTACTAACTTAGAAGAGACACATGGGTGATGCAAAAGAATCCTTAGTTAACCCGCAAAATAATTCACAAGATAACAATGATCGTAATAATGTAGCCAACACACATTCAACAAGATACATACTAAAGAAAAAGAATTAGTTCATTAGCAATAGCGTAAGTGAAACAACATACATCACAAATATATAAATAATATTATTACTACATCCACAACATATGCATGAAGACATGCCGACTTTGAGCTTCCTATTATAAAGTGAAATTTCCATACATACAGTTACATTGATAAGATACTAGCCCCAGTAGGGGAACATGAAGCCAACACTTTTCCAAAGAATGATATTACTCCTATGCTAAACTAGAGAAGCCAAGGCTCCAAATATAAGCCTCCAATCCATTTACTTGAGTCATGAGGGTTTATTTATAGCAAATGAGACAACTCTTCATCTCTCTTTGTGACGTTTGAGCTACCCTCATGACTCTTTGACTTCTTTTGTATTTTCCCAACTAGTGACTTTTCATATTCCACAACTAACCCTTGGACTTCCACTTATAATTTTGTTTCAACTACAATATTACAAAATGCATATAAGACAAAATGGGTAGAGCCTAATAAGATTCCTCCAACCATTCAACAATGTGATCACAGTAAATGGATGAAGGTTATTGAAGTTGAGAGATAAGTTCATTTCCAAGATTTGCATCAACTCATGAGGGTTATCCCGAGGAAGAGTGACAATATTATCATGCTTGGTACAACCATCAAGATCGCGATATCCTGACATAACCATCAACATAGGCTAAAGTGTCACGACATCTTGACATGGTTGTGAAAAATCAAAAGGTATATCATCGAAAACTAGTGGATTGGAATAATCAAAAGTTAAAGACACGAAATCGTTACTAGATGAATCAACAAATATATTAAGACAACCAAGATCAATTTTTTATTTTATATCCAATGGAAGAGGATTCTCATGATATGATCAATCATAAAGAGGGATTGATTGAAAACATGAAGTTATATTCTTTTCTTCTTCACATTCAAAAGACGAGGAATGAGATAAATTATAATGAGTGGATTCTTCCCCAAATTCTTTAAATCTGAAATCAACATTCCACCATTCCTTACTGCAATCAGATTCAATACCATAAAAAATTGTGTCATCGAAAGATGTGACAGGTGTGATAAAATTAGTGAAAATTTTAGGACAATGGGTGAAAAGGGGAGAAATGGAAAGATCAAGTGCAAGATCAAATTTGATCGCAAATTATTGTTCATATTCAGAATCCCACACGTAGTCATTATGAAACATATCGCAAGTTTCTTGGTCTCCATTGATTCTACCTTGAACTTGATCCTCTTGATAATCAAAATAATTCATTGTAACAGGTTGTTATGACAGCTCAAAAACAGGAGAACCACAAAAAATAACCGATGGAGAACGAGAAATATGTTGAGAAGAAATAATTTTATTGATTAAATCAAATTCAAAATTGAAGCTTGAGTTAAAATCTTGAATATGGGGGGAGGGAGAAGATGGTGTCGAATAAAAACTTGATAATTAGATTCTCCAACCTCGACTTGGGTGCATGGAGCTTCTTTATTTGGTGAAGAATCACAAGAAGAGGAAAAGTCACATGGAACAATAATTTCTTCTTTTGAAGTTTTGAGAGTACCATAACCAAGAAATGGTGGGCGACTTTTGAAAGATTCATATTCAAATAGATTCAAATAAATCTGAACAAGATGCTCAAATTTCTCTTTCATGAATTTCCATTATATTTCATCCTCATAAAAATCATAACAAAAGTGAATGAATCGATCATGTAAATCTTCAATAGATTCTTCACATTCGTTTTTGAGATGAATGATTTTCTTATAAACACTTTCATAATCATAACTATCAAAGGATTGATGAAGCTCCTTGATAAGATATTGGGAGGAATGAATAGAGGTGGTTGGCAATGCACAACACCATTGTTTAACACATGCCTCAAATGTAAGGATGAGCAACTTGCGAGTAATATCCTCACAATAATTTAATAAGAATTGAAAAATTCAAGAAACGAGAGGGTGTGATCAAGAATGCTTGTTCCACCCTCACCATCAAATTTCAGATTCAAAAAGTCATGAATTATCCCCAAACGCACTTTCAAATTTGCGAATCTAGAAAAACATGTCAGGGTTAAGATTTGGTAAGAATAAATTTAAGATAAGAAAGGTTCAAGTAGACTTCATGGGCTCAACTTGTCATCTAGTCCTCCTTATAGCACCAAAAACTTGTTGATAGTAATGGAAGCTGGCAATAGGGAATGGGTATCGGATATGAAGTCCCAATTAGACCCCACACCATTTGTAGTAGGAGCCCCAACTGAATTACGGTCAATTGCCAAAGTGATGGTTTTAAGAATGTTCCTTGGCTGCAGTAAATACATAAAATGATATATGCATAACTTTGATGACAAAAAGTGTATAAAATTTGTGAAGTATCAAATATAATGCATGAAAGATTCCATCACATCAAAGGAAAATAAGTGAGCCCCTTAAAAGAAAGAAATAGTATTAATTTAGAATATACACACGAGTGATGCAAAAAAATTGTTAGTTAACATGAAAAATAGTTCATAAGATAACAACGATTGTAATAACATATAAAACATGCATTCAACAAGATACATACAAAAGAAAATAGATTTCTTCATTAGAATTAGCATAAATGAAACAACATACATCGCAAATATATAAATAATAGTGTTACTACATCCATGACAAATGCATGAAGACATGCCAACTCTAAGCTTCTTATTATAAAATGAAAGTTCCAAGCATATGATTACATTGATAAGACACTAGCCTTAATTGCCGAACACAACACTTTCTTCTCCAAAGAATGATATTCTTCCTATGCTAAACTAGAGAATCCAAGGCTCCAAATCTAAGCTTCCAAGCGTTCAGTTCCAAACCCTTTGTTTGAGCTATGAGGGTTTATTTATAACAAATGAGATAACTCTTCATAGCCCTTTGTGACCTTTGAGTTACCCTCATGACTCTTTGAATTATTTGTCTTTTCCTAACTAATGACTTTTCATATTCCACAGCTAACTCTTGGACTTCCACTTACATATTTTATTTCAAATACAATTATACAAAAACCCATATAAGACAATTGTGTAGAGTCTAATAAGACGAACTAGATACATTAAGCTTGAGTTTGAGGAAACTCTAACTCGACAAATTCAACTTGAAATTTTGTGGTTACATATTGATGCCAAGCTTTGTACTGTGCTATGCTCTCTTAAAACTTTGTTGGAAGGTTAGGCTGAAAATAGACTCTAACTTGCGTTGCATCTGGGTAGATGGTTTTGGAATCAATTTTCACTTCTTTATGCAATAATAAGAACTTCATATTGGTATTAGCAGGAGCACCTATGAGCTTCTACATGTTGTGTTTGTTAACCTCCAAGTATTCTTTGGCAGTGATCTACTTTAGTTGATTCAAGTACTCCTCGATCTCCTACCTAACCACACTCTTGTCTTTTGTTTCCGTAAATTTCCCTAATGATGGGATCTTGTGTTCTTGAATTAAGAAATCTAATTTTTCGTAAAATTGTGCATAATTAGCTAAAATTCTGGCTAAAAATGTGTCGAGACATTTGTTACTTTTTATAAGCGTTCTACCTTAGTATTTTCCAACTCTTCTTCCTTCCTTGTCTTCTTGACCAATCCTACTGGTCCAATCCTGTACTTAGTTCTCCACTCATGAATCATTGTAATGGCTTCATGAATGAATTTCAAGGCTTTTGTATTTTCCCACAATTTCCATTGCATATCATGTAAGGGAACTATTTATGCACAGTGACCAAATCATCATAAAGATGCCTCATAGTGTCCCACAATTTCCATTGCATATCATGTAAGGGAACTATTTATGCACAGTGACCAAATCATCATAAAGATGCCTCATAGTGTCTCCCAATGCCTGGATATCGCCATATATAGCTTCTTGAAGTTCCTGGTAAAAAACCATGTGTGAAAGATAGCCTTTGATTCTCTTCTTGGAGTTATCCTATTTGTTGCTTTGCATCTTCTAGATTCTTTTCCATCTGCTTGTTTTCCACCATTAGGAAATATGTACTTTTATTTTAAAGCACTTGCAAAGGTTAAGTTAGCTACAATGGTGGTCTAAGGATTTGTCCTTGTATCAATGAAGATCACCCTTTTCATATGAATGAATGCAAGATGTGCCAAATCATCAGGAAAATGTTTCTTTCTTTCCTACACAGTTCTATTATATAGATCATTAAAGGTTAAGCTTGCAATATCCATGATCAGATTCTCATTTAGAGGAGGGATTTCATTTTGACCACTTGGGGCTTGCCCATCCATAGGGATAGGCGGAGACTGACTGTTGATATGTTCTGTACTATATATAAGGTCAACATCCTCGTTCTAGTCCCCTTGTTATATTTCCATATTCTAGGCTACTATATGCTCCTCTATCTCTTTAACAAGCTCTTGATATTTCTTTGTCTTACTTTATTCTTCTCCAAGTTGCTTCTTTCTTTCTTCTTTTGCTTGCTTCAATCTAGCTTCTTCTTCCTACTTTTTTCTTAGATATTCTTATGCTTGCATTTCCTCTTATTCTTTATTTTCATGTTCTTCCTTTTGTATCTACTCTTCTTCTTGTTTCCTATCCAATTATCATTTCTTTCTTTTCATTTCTGCTACAAAATTCACCTTTAGAATAAATGGATCTTCCTTGAATTTGTGGCCTTGCTTCTCTATTGGGTTGTGGGAAATCTTCCTCTTATATTTAATACTCATGAGAGAGAGCTCTTCTGACTACTTAGCTTCCTGGGTAACACTTTTTTTTGGAACTGCATTAGAACGGCTTGCCTGATCTCCTAGTGCACATGATCGAGAGGCATTATAGTAATTCTTTATATTTTCTTCCTCTATCCCGGCATAGGTTGCATATGGATAGACAAAGTGTAACTTGGCACAATGGTTCTTGCAAACTTCTCTGGGATCATACTAGTGATATTATATTGTATCAAACTTGAAGTCTTCCAATTGTTTTGATTCGGTTTGTATAACCTTCAAGTTCCTAATCATGTAAGATCCCACCTGCAATGGAAGAGCGGTCCATGCTTCTTTCTTATTCCTTTGCAACAATGAAGAAAAACATGTGACAAGATGATATCTGACCTCTTGCATGACTATTTTGTTAGTGGAATACCTTGGTAAGATATGAGATGGTTTCTGGAAACCGAGCACTCCGAGGTATGTGCCATATAGTGAGGCAAACCAATATGCAAATTCCAATATTTCACTCATTCTCTCATGAAACGTGCAAGGGGCCTCTTATTCAAAGATCATCTGGTATAGGACCTTGAATAAATGATTAGCCAAATTTTTGAAAACGCCCTTGTAGCTACATTGTGCTAACAAACTTACAATAAATATGGATGGGAGGGTTTTTGGAAGTCCATTTCTAATCCATGCCAGGGAAATGATTGTGAGCACATATATTGTCCAGTAGGTAGGAATAAATGTAGAATTGTTGTTGCTTACCTTTTGGTGAAATTTTCACCTTATTCACATTGATATTCAACAATTGAGACACAAGATTAGACCAGTTGAATATCTTCACATGAGAGACAATCTGATACAAAACCCATCGTTTTGAGAAGGATTCAATATTCTTCGTAAATTCAACAAAAAATACTATCAAGTACTGAAATACATTTATGAGTGACCACACCTTATAAGTGTTTTTCAGTGTCTGGTGAACCTTTGACAGTTCCTTCACCCACACCTTGACGAAATCCTTAGTATTGAGATAGGATGTTGTTGCATAGAAATAAGAGTCCATATATTTTTCAGGCTTATGCAAGTGATAGATCAAGTGGACGTCATGTCGATGGTAGGAGGAAAGTTGTTGCCCACTAACATTGTTCAAAGACATGCTCTTAGTGTTAAATCCTTGAAGAATCCATTTGATGACATCTACACAAGGTAAGATTAGGAATCTGCAAGAAACCTTGTGAAGCCTTGACCATTGGATGTTAATGCATATTTGTCTATCCTCCATATATTCTTTGAATTCAATTGTTTTGAATGCATTTGTAACAGTATTCCATGTGATATTTGAGCACTTTTCAATGTATAATTGTGTATCAGTTAAAATGGGCACTGAGGATGAAGGGATTTTGACCACTTCGTCAGTATTGCTTTCTGTAGCCTCTTTTGATGCTGACATCTTGGAAGGCATGATGTTTTATGCTGCTAAAAAGAAGTATGTGTTGGTATCAAATTATGACTGTCCATTTCACTTAAAAATCCTCTTTTGTTCATTATTTTTGACCATCTAACCTTCATATTTCATCCATAACCCTTAAAAACTAAATGATATCATGTCATTATCATTATTCTTATTTTGAAATTATTGTGTTAAAAATGACATTTTCCAGAAAATGACAAGAAGTTGTAACTTCCTGTAATTGCTCCATGGTTTGACTTGTTGCATAATAGTTTGGTGAATTAGAAGATTATGGTCATGAAGCTAAATGTACACAGATGATGGATTACCTATCCACTTTTGAATTTGAAGGAAATAGGTGTCCGGTCAACGCTGGTCAAACCCAACCACTTCAGCAAAATTTCTAGATTTTGTGAACAAAATTTCTATTTTCTTTGATATTTTTGACTAAATGGAGGATTTGAACCAATTTCAACATCCTTTGATGTAACTGATAAGATTTCATTAGGATATTGGGGAGGATGAATAATTTCTTTTTGTTATGGAAATTGGTGATAAATAGCTCAAAGGGAGAACTAGATAGTTTAGCTTTTGATTTATGAAGAACTTGGAACAACCTATTTGCGACTTTTGTTTTTCAAACTTAAATTTAGACCTACAACATTGAGTTCAACATATGCTTTCAGATTGAATAATCTTCTTCACTTGAATTAGCTTATGGTGTGCTTGCAAAGTGTGGAAGGGCCCCCACTATGGAGCTGGTACACTCCTTATTTAGTTTTCTTTGTAAATTGCATTAATAAATCTGATATTTAGAGTTTTCTATTTCATTTATGTGTTGCAAGTTTATGCCATTGAAATTTGTTAATTGAAAGATTTGTATTTGTTGTGAAAGAGCCTTGTAAAAGACTCAACCAATATCCATGTTAAGTATTAACAAACATGCTTGTTATCTCATGATTTTGATTTTAGAAGTTGATTAATAATTCATGATTTGGAATGCAGAATTCAATTAGTAAGTAGCTGAATGAATCTTGTAAAAGAATAACTTACTATTTGAATTCTAGTACTACTCATGTTGAATATTGTTTTGAATAGCTAAGTCTTAGAAATTGTTTTGAAAGGGACTCTATAGAACAAAATTCTTGTAAAGAAATTGTAGAACCCCTAACAAAGGAATTATTACTCTTTTTTTGTTACCTAGGCAATCAAAATTTCATTAGATTTGTTTTCATCTAAATTGATGCTTAAGTGCTTGAAAAGACAAGGAAGTACCTCTTGTAAGAGAGAATTGTTAATTTCATTTCACTAGGTTATCATTAGAACCCTAAACCCTTCTAGATCTATATACATTAAATGAGTGCCTCTAAGTGTACTTTCTCAGGTTGATAAAGGAATTAGAGCTCAACTTACCTTAGTAAGTAAATACCAAACATTTTGACATCGTTGTAGTATAGTGGTGAGTATTCCTGCCTGTCGCGCGATTGACCCGGGTTTGATCCCCAACAATCCATATACTCTCCTCCATCTTGATTTTTGCACATTTTAGAAAGTAGTATTGGCAATTTTTGCTGATCTGGTCCATGAATGTGTTGAGGTATATATGGATGATTTTTCAGTATATGGTGATTCCTTTGACCATTCTTTGCAAAATCTTGAAAGTTTTACAACGATGTGTATAAACCAACTTGTCTTTAAGCAATGAAAAGTTTTATATGGTGATGAATGAGGGAATAGTATTAGGACATCATATTTCTCCCGAGGGAATCAAGGTAGATCAAACCAAAATTTAGATTATTGTTAAATTGCCAATTCCAACAAATAAAAAAGATGTAAGAAGCTTTCTTGGTTATGCAAGATATTATAGGAGATTTATTGAAAAATTTAGTAGGATAGCCTTGCCTTTGTTTAAGCTTCTTGCAAAAGATGTATCATTCAATTGGAGTGAGCCTTGTTAAAATGATTTTGAGAAACTTAAAGAGAAACTAAGCACTGCTCGAGTTTTAAGTGGACCCAATTGGAATTTAACTTTTCACATCTCAATTGATGCATATGATACAACAACAGGGGATTCATTAGGGCAGAAAGAAGGTGATTTAACTTATACCATTTACTTTATCAGCAAAAATTTGACTCCTACTGGACTTAATTACACAGTAACTGAAAAGAAAATGCTTGCAATTATACATGCGGTGAACAAATTTCGTCACTACATAATTGGATATGAAGTCCTCATTCACACTGACCACTCCACCATTAGATCCTTAATGAAAAAACCTATTACTAATGGCAGGATCACTAGGTGGTTACTCTTATTGCAGGAATTTAATATTACCATACTGGATAGACCAGGGAAAGAAAACTAGGTAGCAGACTACTTTTCTAGACTACAAAATCCAGGTGAAGCTGTTCCAGTTGAAGATTCATTTCCTGATGAACACTTGTTTGCAATTTCAATGTTAACTCCATGGTATGATGATTTATCTAATTACTTTTCCATAGGAAAAGTACCACCATCTTTCAGCTCAAAGGAGAAGAAAAGACTCATCAAAGAAAGTACAAGATATTCACGGTTTAATGGCATTTTGTTTTATAATGGTTATGATATGATTATTAGAAGATGCATTAGAGAGGATGAAATTATTAACATACTAAAGTCATTCCATGGTCAACCTTGTGGTGGCCATTTTGTAGTGAAAAGGACAACACACAAAATTTTTAGCCTTGGCTACTATTGGCCATCAATTTTCAAAGATTCAAAGAAGTATGTGAGAAGTTTTGACAGCTGCCAACGTATGGGCAAACCAACCACCTTTGATGAGATGCCACTATAGCCACAAGTACATTTAGAGCCATTTGAAAAATGGACTCTCGACTTTGTTGGACCCATGAATCCACCATCCAAAGGTAAGAAGTACATTCTTGTATGTACTGATTATGTGACTAAATGGGTTGAAGCAAAGACACTTGTAAGGGAAATTAAGAAAACAATAGTCAATTTCCTTTTTGAAGAAATCTTTGTTAGATATGGAGTGCCCAAATAGATAGTAACGGACCAAGGGACTCAATTCACTTCTAGACTGGTTCAAGAAATCACTCACAAGTACAAAATCAAACACATAAGGAGTACACGCTAACATCCATAGGCCAATGGCCAAGTGGAATCTACAAAAAAGACACTAGAAGGGATCATGACTAAAATAGTGGCAACAAACATGAAAGGTTGGGTAGATAAGCTCAATGAAGCACTCTGGGCATATAGAATCTCCTGGGAAAACATAATAGGGTTTACACCTTACTAGCTAGTGTATGGAAAAGAAGTCATGATGCCAATATAATTTCAAATACATACTTACAAACTGGCTACAGACTTAGGAATAGATATATCTAAAGCATGGAAAGAAAGAAACATGCAATTAAATCAGTTGGACGAGATGAGACATCAAGTAGTGCAAAGGAAAACAATGATACAACAACAAAGGAGATAGTGGCATGATAAGTTAATTAACAAGAAATAATTTCAAGCTGGTGACTGAACATTACTCTTTGACTCAAAATTCAAAGACTACAAATTCAAATTT
Organism: Pinus taeda; assembly: GCA_000404065.3. Taxonomy (NCBI): domain Eukaryota; kingdom Viridiplantae; phylum Streptophyta; class Pinopsida; order Pinales; family Pinaceae; genus Pinus; species Pinus taeda. Next base: position 26,668 of record APFE030460780.1, read on the forward strand.
ACAACCCATTGGATGGGCCCTTATGAAATCATTGAAGTCTTTGAGAATGGATCAGTCAAACTCACCACAATTGACCAAGAAGGACGAACATATCTAGTGAATGGACACAGGCTAAAGATCTATCATAGGCCTATCAACAAAGAAGATTTTATGAAATAGTGTTGCATCAAAAGAAGGTACAGATAGTACAACAGTGAATTGTAATATCTAAGCCTTAACTCTTAAAAAAAAAAAAAAAACATAATAAATGTTTAGATATGAAAATTAGATATGGCATACTCTGAACACAAATTCTTACAAGAAAACCAAGCAATTTGCTTGTAGAATTCCTTTTCATTCAATTTGTAGTTCAAAATAAAATCATTTTCCAATTTCTATATCAGAAACATGACTTGAGGACAATTCAAACCGTCAGTAGGGGAGGAGAAAGTCTGAACTTGTTCATGCTTTCATCTCCTTAATTTCATCTCCAGCAGAGGAAGACATTTGACTTTACATTTTTTTAATGGATTCTCAACAAGAAATGATTGTTGTTCAACATTTTTCAAAGGATTTGATCAAATTTTAAACTCAGAGAATATTCCAGAAAGGGTCCTGTTATATACAATTTTTCAGAAAGGGACCTGTTATATACAAATTCTCATTCTTAGAAAAGGGACCTATTCTATGCACATTATCAGAATGGGATATGTTAAGAGGAATATTGCATCTACAAAGAAGAATACTGCACCTAAGAAGAAGAAGATTGCAAATAAGAAGACAAGACTGCACCTAAGAAGGAAGAAACTACACTTAAGAGAGAAATGGGCACCATCACATTCTGCTATGCCTGCACATATCAAACAACAAAATCTAGCTTCGAAACAAAGAAATATTAGAGGGATGTAAGAATTTTCATTTTAATACTTTAATTTCTTTTATTAATTCCATTTTTTAAATAGTGGTTCATGATGTTAATCGATTTTAGTTTCTAATATCCAGCCTATCTTATATTACACATGCTCATTTTTATATCCTGTAGGAGTCATTCCTACTCTTCAAAACTAGGTTTCTATCCTATTTTCTATCATGTACATATCCCTAAAATTGATCCTTAAAGCCTATCTTTTATCATGTACATACTTTTCTAATTCAACCAATTCAACCTGCAGCCATAGGTGCCAACAAACCAACTAAAACTAAGTATGCATACTCAGAACTAATTAAGTCAAAAACTACATCTCAGAAGCCATAAATTAGTAGCTACAGATCAGAATTTTGAAGAGCGGGATTAGGTAAAAAAGGTGAAGGATTTATAAAATTTTTATGGTTTTCAACCTAACAATTTAAGAAATATGATTGAAAAAGGGTATGATGAAAAATTGTCATCATAATAAGGATTAAACGACTAGTTCAGAGAAATCATAATGATCCAATGATCCAATGCTCTCATGATTTGTTCCATGAGTTTATTATAACACATCCAATCTCATCATTTCAACCATATATGACTGCTGCTTATAAGTCATCGGGACTATCATCATTCAAAAAACTGTGTAGGCAAAGGTTATCATCATTCAAACACTGAGTGTAGACAGTGTTTCAACATTCAATTAAAATGTCGTATGAGGGAACTAGAGACTCATCATGTAAACGTTGTGCGAAGAAATCGAAGGAAATTTAGATGTTGAGTGAAGAAACGAAGGGTTAATTCCATAATTGCACGCCGTATGAGAACAAAGGAATTTATCATTAATGAAAATGATGAGGTAAGAGAATGAGGTGTCATGTTTATTGTTGAAAGCCAAATTTAGAAAACGTTGATCTGTTCCTTAAAAACAAAACCCGAATGATTGAAGAAACTTGTCTCTAGAGATTTGTGTATATGGTTATGAGTATGTTGATAGTGGCAATGTCAACATATGAATAGAAAGGGCCACAACATAAGAAAAATTCGACGAGATCGGTTGAAAGGGAGTCGTCAAGCCAAAAATAGCATTCAACTGCGGGGGTGGAAGAGTAAGGATTTCCTTGATCATGGATGAAGACCCGCACTCGTTCCTAATTGTCAATATCATGTTCAACCTTTTAGATCATAGTCAACAGCAGGGGTTATGGCCATTTTAATCCATGTGGTAGTTGAAGTTATGCACTCGCTCCTAGCCGTTGATCTGATGGAGTGAAATCAGCGGTGGAGGCTGAATGCGATAAAGGTGAGCGTCGGGACATGTGCAAGGTCGTGAAATGACAGAAAGGTAAGGTTTAAAGTAGTTTGGGATAAAAAGATGTAATACAAGTAACACTCAACATAGCACAGTCCCAGGTAGTTTTCTCGAAGAATTTTGGTAAATTTTTCTTACAGCATAGGATAAAAAGAGGTAACTTTTTCTGGCATGGCAAAAAGAACAAATCCAAAATGATTCGACCCTTCCAAATTGCATAGAGACTGCATAGAAATCTTTAGGAAAAAACAATTGTTAACACTCTTAGAAAAATTCAATGGATACAATGAATTAACAACCATGGAGTTTGCCTCTTCATTCACCGGGGAAAGAGCTACTGTAGGAAACTTATCTTTTAGAATATCAGAGGATACAATTGCTCAAGCAACAGGCATAAGCCTAGAAGGGGATAAGTATTTTAAAACAAAGCAGTTCAAGGAGAAAACATGGACACATTTCATATATAGGACAAGGGTATCATCAGTTAACTGGAAACTAGGGATTCCTAGCAGTTGGCTCATTCATCCATAGGATGAAATAGTTTATGTAATTCAGAAATTCATAACCTCTGAAGGCAGATATAGTATAGTGTTCATATATCATATCAAACTACTAATGCATCTAAGAGGGGACTGTGTTATAAGCTTGCCTTATTTTCTTTTGCAAAGCTCAACTAAGAAGACCATACAAAAACAAAGAAAGAACAAGGATACGAGCCTATATCATTTTGGTTTGGTAAAAATATTAATTGAGTTTGAATTGCAAAGATAGGTGTGTCAGGGAAGAAAAATTTGGTGACTAATGAATATATAGCAGATGAAGAATAGGAAGGGTAGCAAAATCCACAAGAAGGGCAACAACATCTAGAGTTATTGATTAATGTGGATGACATAGAAAGACTAAGTTTGGTCAGAAGGGGAAAATGGTAGAGGAAGATGGCATTCTACAACAGCCCCAGTATGATTACATACAAGGGTTGGAAATAAAAGACAAGGAAAGGGAACAACAAGGACATAAATTATCATGTAAGAGGAAAAGAAAGTTGGAAAGGAAATTTGAGAAATTACAACAACAACATATGGAGTTTGAAGTTTTTGGAAAGAGTGGTGAAAAGTAAAAATGAAACACTCAAAATACTTAGCAAGAAATTTCAGGATGAGAATGAAAATTTGAAAAGGAAGGTTAAGAAACTCAAAGCTTATAAAATGAAAATTTGTAGGAAGGCCTATAAATTCTACAAGCAAAAGAAGGCAATTAAAACCAAGTATCAAATTTTGGAGACAGTGTTTGAAGGCCAAATTAATATCAATGCTTTACTTCAGGCAGCAGAGGTAGAAGCAAAGGTAGAAGGTAGATTTTGACATGTTAGAATTCATTTGCATGAGGGCATGCAAAATCTCGAGTTTGGGGGAATGTTGGTATCAAATTATGACTATCCATTTCACTTAAAAGTCATCTTTTGTTCATCATTTTTGACCATCTAACCTTCATATTTCATCCATAACCCTTAGAAATTAAATGATATGATGTCATTATCATTATTTTTATTTTTAAAATTTTTTGAAATTATTGTGTTAAAAATGACATTTTCCAAAAAAAGAAGTTGTAATTTCTTGTAATTGCTCCATGGTTTGACATGTTGCATAATAGGTTGGCAAATTCGAAGATTGTGGGCATGAATATAAATGTACAGAGATGGTGGATTACCTATCCACCTTCAAATTTTTTAAGGAAATAGGTGTCTGGTCAACGGTGGTCAAACCTAGCCACTTCAACAGAATTTCCAGATTTTGTGAACATAATTTCTATTTTCTTTGATATTTTTGACTAATGGAGGATTTGAACCAATTTTGACCTCCTTTGATATAGCTGATAAGATTTCATTAGGATATTGGGGAGGATGAATAGTTTCTTTTTGTTATGGAAATTGGTGATAAATAGCTCAAAGGGAGAACTAGATAGTTTGGCTTTTGATTTATGAAGAACTTGGAACAACCTATGTGTGAATTTTGATTTTCAAACTTAAATTTAGAGCTACAACATTGAGTTCAGCATATGATTTTAGATCCAATAATATTATTCACTTGAATTAGCTTACAGTGTACTTGTGAAGTGTGGAAGGGCACACACTATGGAGCTGGTACACTCCTTATTTAGTTTTCTTTCTAAATTGCATTGATAAATATGATATTTAGAGTTTTCTATTTCATATATGTGCTGCAATTTTATGCCATTGAAAGTTGTTAATTGAAAGATTTGTATTTGTTGTGAAAGAGCCTTGTAAAAGACTCAAGCAATATCCATCTTAAGTATTAAAAAACATGCTTGTTATCTCATGATTTTGATTTTAGAAGTTGATTCATAATTCATGATTTGGAATGCAGAATTCAATTAGTAAGTAGTTGAATGAATCTTGTAAAAGAATCACTTACTATTTGAATTCTAGTACTACTCATGTTGAATATTGTTTTGAATAGCTAAGTCTTAGAAATTGTTTTGAAAGGGACTCTATAGAACAAAATTCTTGTAAAGGAATTGTAGAACCCCTAACAAAGGAATTATTACTCTGTTTTTGTTACCTATGCAATCAGAATTTCATTAGATTTGTTTTCATCTAAATTGATGTTTAAGTGCTTGAAAGGACAAGGAAGGACCTCTTATAAGAGAGCATTGTTAATTTCATTTCACTAGGCTATCATTAGAACCCTAGATCCTTCTAGATCTATATACATTAGATGAGTGCCTCTAAGTGTACTTTCTTCGGTTTATAAAGGAATTAGAGCTTAACTTACCTTAGTAAGTAAAGTCCAAATAGTATGCTCGAGAAATACGGTACCTGTGGAAAAATATGGACTCATAGCAAAAGCAAGTTAGCTTTAAGTCAAATCATCTCATTAATCAATCAAAAAGCAACAACAGAGTGATGGGGAGAGATTTTGCATAATTTTGGGTTGGAAGAGGGTCAAATGAGGTCAGGAATTGTGTAATTCATAGAGAGAGAGGAGGATTGTGTAGTCTTACCTGTCAGAGGGATGGCTTGAGGCTTAAGACTGCGCAATGTGCAGTCTAGGTTGGGTAGAAGATAGAGATAAAGGAACATTGTGGGGTCTTAGAGGCCAAGACTAGGAAGCTGATGCTTGGACTTGTGCAATGTGCAATTGTGAAAGTCAGTGATTATACATTGTGTAGTCATAACTGGAAAGGGGAAAGCTTGAGTCTTGGAACTAAGCAATGAGTATTAGGGGAAGGCAACAACTCATGAAATTTGTTAAGTCTTTCCTAGGGGAGAGGAAAAATTCTAGATATGAAGGAGTAAGGGTAGATTAGCCTTAATATGAGTTAAATCAATCATTAAAATTGACTAGAAAAGATCATGCAAAAGGAAGAACATGCATGCACAAAAAGACCCAACAATAGTAACTACTAGTAGGCAAAAAATATTGGGAGGGAGGAGACACTTACAAAACTTGAATGACACACTAAACCGGAACTTGTACAGGGTAAATATATTATAAAATCTAGTAACTACAAGAATAAATAGGAAAAGCAACACTTTTAAAAACAAAAATGACAAAAGCAACAAAAAAGCAATAAAAAGCGACATTTTAGAAACTTACTTGGAAAAGCACTACAAACCAAATCCAAAGCTCCTTGATTTTGCAGGGAAGGCTATGGATCCAATGCCTTTGTGAAAATGAGATATACTAACCTCTATTATATAGATTTACCCCCCCACAAGATTAGGTTAGGGTTTATGATGCTCATGCCTAAAATTAAGGAGAAAGCGACACTTGTCCTTAGATAAAATATAGAAACTTTGTGTCACTTGTCCATATGTGATTTTTCAAGCCTTATTTATAGGGATGTGTAATTTCTTATTCTGGGGGACTTCACTATCCATTTATAGAAAGGATTTTGTAATTTTAGTGACAAGGGATTGCACAGTCCATTGGCTTAGTGGATTACGTAGTTTTCATCCTCAATGAAAGATTATGCATTTCACTTGATCAATGATTGAATGTATTGAAATATTACATAGTTCACTTCCTCAAGGAATTGTGTAGTCACCAATGGTGGGGGAATACACATTTCCTAGAGGAAATACTAGCAATCAATGTTAGATCAGGACAAGAGATAGCTTGTGTTTGGAGGAAAGTAACTTGTCGTAAAATTTGTACAATTGCTAATGAGAAGACTCAGTTAAGGCATAAGACAAGTCTTGCATGAAAGAATGAGATATTGTGACAATAAAAAATCAAGAGGGACACTTGACAACCGTCAAGGATAAGCTCTTATTGACCAAAGGTAGGCTCCAAAATCGAAGTGTAGGAAAATTTTTGCAGGGGTGTTGTAGCAACTACAAGACTTGGTGACACACTGGTAGAAATATAGATTCTCTGTACGGTTATCACTATATAAAACAAACCTAGGTATTCAATAAGTGTTGTTTATTTTTTTGATCACCATATCTTCCTTACGTAGCTCAGCTTAAAGATATAGTTTCCTTCATTCTTTTCGTCGCCAACACACTAAAAAAAGCAGGTCACACTTTGGTTCTTTCAATTGGGGACAAGGAATATATAGATATGCAAGTAAAAAGGATCATCAAAGTCCTAATTTTCATCTCTAATGTTTCTCCACTGCCAGTGAGCTTGTTCAGTACCCTGATGAAGTCACTACAAGAGCACAAGCATTGCTTCGCTACCAATAGGCCTATTCAGTACCCCATTGAAATTGCTTGCTTCACCTCTTTGCATAGGGAGCCTTTCTCTTCTTTCACCCTTTATTTATAGAACTATGATTCGACACTTATTATTTCATGGGGCGAAAGATGGATCCAAAATTATTGAGAGCATAAGAGGTTGTCCCTTCAAAGAAGGATATATATACACCTATGAGATACATTCCACTTGTTTAAGTTTCCTCCTCTCCTTTCTCTACTCGACCAAGATAACAACCTAGTAGATCAAACATAAAATATGATTGAAGAAGAAGAATCCATTTTAATATATTTGAGCATCACAGATCCACTAAGGCTTTCTTCGAGATAGAACATATTTTCTGTCTGACCATCATAGGCTAAAAGAACAAGGCCCATGCAAATAAAAGGGATGGATAGTCAACAAAGCGTTAATAGTTGTACATTTTCCTTTCAAAATTTTCCATGCTTTTTCAGAATCAAACATGACCTTCATATAAGGATTATTACGAAGAAAGAAATAAAATCTCAAAATGAAAGACAAAAAATGTAGTAAAAACAAACAAGACTAAACTAAAGTAAACCTACTCATAAGCTAACAGAAGATAGGCTAGGCTTATGTAAAGTGAAATTTCCAATGAAACCAATGAAGCATCTCTTGACCTAGATCAACAAGGGGATTGGAAATGAGAAATATCATCAAGAAAGACATACAACATGAAAGATAAATCATGACATGTTCCAAAATTCGAAGACACAAAACAAGACCAAAGAAGTATGATAAACATTCATGTATTAAATACTCTCTTTATGTAACATAATGTTCATACACATCACAACAGACTCTCATATCAAAGCATCAATTCCAACTTTCAATCTTGGAAAACATGAAGAAAAATAAGAACTTATTCTTTGAAAAAGGGCTTGCTAGGTAGGATTCCTCCAACCATTTGGAAATGGGATCATGGTAAATAGTTGACAGATCTTGAAGTTGAGAGATAAGTTCATTTCCAAAATTTGTAGTCGACTCATGAGGGTTCTCCTGAGGAAGAGTGCCAACCTGATCATGCTTGGAACAACCACTAAGATTATGAGATTCTAACCTAACCATCAACATAGGCTGAAGTTTCTCAATATCTTGACATGGTTGCAAAATATCATAAGGTAGGTCATAAAAAACTCATGGCTTGGAATAATCGATAGTTAAAGACAAAAAATCATTACTAGATGAATCAATGAGTATATTAAGACAACAATGATCAAATTTTGATTATTTTTCCAAGGAAAGGGGATCCTAATGATATGATGAATCATAGAGAGGGGTTGATTGAAAACATGAAGTTACATTATTTGCTTCTTCACATTTAAAAGATGAGGAATGAGATAGATTATAACGAGTGGATTCTTCCCCACCTTATTTCAATTTGAAATCAACATTCCACCATTCTTGACTGTAATCAGATTCAATATTGCTAAAAGCTATATCATTGGAAGAAGTGATAGGTGTGTTAAAATTAGTGAAAATGTTAGGATGATGGATGAAAGGAGAAGAAATGGAAAGATCAAGTGAAAGATTTTTATTTTATCACAAATTATTGTTCATAATCATAATCCCACGTGTTAGGTTCCTATACCAATAAGAGTCATAATTTTTGAATGACTGAGATTAAAACTTGTAATATGTAAATACCTTTGCTTTCTGCAAATGTTTTCCATATTGAAGAATTAAAAAATGTAAATAGGGTATGTCCTAAAAGAATAATCAAAGGACAAAAAGAATAAGAAAAGATCCAAAAATGTGAAAAATATGAACCCCCCAAAAAAAGGAAAAAAGACCATGAAAGTGAGCAAGCCAAAATGCCACTACTATTTACTTTTATGCATAATAATAATTGTGTGTAGCTTGTTATTAATGCCACAATCCATGGTAATCAAACGATTTATTCTTGATTATTCCATGCTTTAAATTTCATGTTGATAGTTAGAGATTAAAATCTGACCAAACTGTTGAATCTTGACAGATCATTAGATAAGTAGAGTAAATAAAAGGAGCTCAACTATTTAATATGAGCCCTTGGATGTAATAAGGTTAGATTTAGTTAGTTTACTATTTTAAAGAGAAAGAAAAATGTTTGATAAGGGTTTGCTAGAGCAAAAGCACACTAATAAAGAGAAGTGAAAATGGTAGGATGAGTAGATGGGTAAGTAGAAGAAAGACAACAAAAGTATGATGATTGATTAGACAAAAGCATATTTATCATTCACATCATAAAAGTTCCAGATATCGATGAACAATCAAGCATGCAAATGATTTAAAAAGTTAGTGAATTAACTTCCCCCATTCATTTTACCCCTTTCCTTTACTAATTTCCCATTATAAATTTCTAAGTACTTGAAAACCCTAGGTCAAAGAGGCTTAGAGCATTTCTCTGACTTTTGGAGGGACCGGACCCTCGGATCAATGACTTTGGGATAACAAGTACCATGTTCCCCCTACAAAAAGTCATTGCCCCTTCAGTTCATTCATTTTCCCTAATAATACTCCTTTCCTAAGGTTAAAATATTTTTACCTAGGAAAAGTATTTATCCCCCCACATAAATAATTTTCATATCAAAAACCCAAAAAAACACCTTATCCTAAGTATTTATGTTAATATTGGAAAAGCATTAAAACGTGAAAAATCATTTACTTAGGGTATTGTGCCCCTTTCTGCTCATTTTATTAATTATTGATTTTATTTATTAAAATCCCAATAAAAACCCGTTTCCTTGTATATATTTAACTCCTACATATAAATTAACCCTACCCTTAGTTTAAATATAAACTACAATTTCACCCAAACCCTAAAAACCCACTAACTAATCGATATGCAATCAAGTTAGGCAAAAACCCAATTAGCCCCTTTGCTAATGGCCTCAATGCCTTAACCCTGCCTTAATCCATCATTAACTCAAATACCACCGCACTTAATCACCTGTCGGGCCCCCTTGTTAGCCTTCGTGCAGCTTCTCGACTTGATCACCATGCGATCATCTTCCTTCACATCCAACGGCCCTTATCCATATCAGGTGGACCCGACGTCCGAACAATACCCGTCCGATAAAGCTATTTTCCGTTGGGCCCCCGATGCTTTGTTTCGTTCAATATATGGAATCGGGTGACCTCCCCCCATTACCACCAAGCGCCTTGTTAGTGTCAGTATTTGCAGCCTTCCTCCAGTGATCAAACATGCTCTTACATAATAATTTTAAGGTGTCAAGGTCAAATTTTGTCATTTCAGTGAGTCTTCAAGAAAAATTTGGTCACTAGGTATTAGGTCTAGGGTTTTCTTTCACTCCTTTCAAAGTTGTCCAAATGTTGGTCCATGTCACCATTCAGATGAGTGTACCATCATTCAGAGGTTTTCATCATCATGTCAAGTTCCAATGGGTCATTTTACACCTTGTTCATGCTTCAGTTGTGCCTAGGTAAGGTTCATTTCCCTCTCCTAGGGTTTTGAAGGTAATTTCTCTTGGATGGTCAAATCATAAACAAAGCTTGTATCCTAATGTTCATACACCTTCCCCTATCCTTAATGTACCTTATTAAACACTTCCCATCAATGAGATCCCCCAAGTTCTTCATTTTCGCACAAACCCTATTTTCTTGCTACAACTTGACAATTTTCTAGGCTAGGCCTGTGTTTTGCCCTTTTGGACCTCTTCCCCTCACTCAATATTTGAAATTATACTTTCCCCTGCTTCCTTACATCCCTCCCTACTCCCCAAAATTTTCTCAAGAATTTATAAGCCCCTTATCCCCTTCATTTCACTTCATTTCGACAAATCCCCTATTCCACACATGGAGATAGGTTTTACTCCAATGATGTTTCTGAGCAAGAAAAGATGAATTTGGGCAAAATGAGAGAGGTTTTTGTCCATAATAGGCTAGGGAAGAAACATGTCCTTCACTTTTTACACGTGTCATGGTTTTAGAGAAATGTCAAAAATACAGTTTCCTTGGGAGAATTGATGCACCACTGAAGTGACCTTGGGAAAATCAAGTTTTGTCTTAGTTTGGTTGGTCAAATGACTTTCTTGATGAGTCAAATGATAACTAGACACAAATATATTTCCAATGAGCTATTATGAGCTTAATTTGTAGTTGAGGAAGACCTTCAAAAGTTGACTGCAACAACGCTCTGCCTTTAGGTAGCCTCATTTGGCACATTTTGATCAGTCTTGGGAGATTTGATTTTTGATAAGGCAAATGAACTCCAAATTGAAAATTCTATTTGGTTTGGAAAGTAGACTCAATAACCTTTCCAACAAGCTATCCGACGCCCAATTGGAACACCAGGAAGGCCTCCAAAAGTCTCCTGTAAAAAGAACAACGCATTGGGTTTGGGGGCGCGGCGCATTGGGTTTGGGGTGCAACGCATTGGGTTTGTGGCGCGACGCATAGAGCTGCAAGCCATTTTCACCACAAATTCATCCATATTCTCAATTTTGTTGGTTTCCTCTAGTCCAAAGTAAGTCAAAAACTCTCCAAATTCCAATGAAAGTGTGTCTTAAGATATTTATGATGATTTAGTGAAAAAATTTCAAAACCCTACCTCCTTGCAATTTTTGTTCAAAACATGATTGCTTAGGGTTTGTAAATTTTTTTTGGTTTATTTTTTTTGTTTTTGTTAATGTTGCCATCACTCCCTCACCTTCTATTCCCTCACTTCTTTTCTAGTTTCGTTAACCCATGTCACTATCCCCCATATCCCTAAATTCATTCACCCCTATGCCCAATTCCCATTATCCTAAACCCTAGCTACACAATTCCCAAACCCTAATTGCTACCCCAAAAGCCTAAAAACTATTCCTAAAACCCTTCTATTCCCTCAATTCCAGTCAGAAACATTCCCAAAACCCCTCATACACATTCCCTCCATGGTCCCTCACACACTTGGCAGCAAAAGGTGAAAGACACTTAAATCTCTTCATACTCATCCAAGACAACGCAAACAGTTGGAAAACATGGAATCTGATCCTTCCTATGATCGAGATGAAAAGACACACAGTGAATCTCCCACAGAAATGCATGCACCAAGGAGGAGGTCTCGCAAAAGTGGAAAACATAACCGGGAGGAGCCCACTTCACTTGCCGAGTTGCAGCAACAGTAAAATGAGTACTATCTCCACCCAGGGTGGAAGGGGTCTCGTTTTCACCATCAGTAGAGCAGGTACAGGACAAGGGTAAGAAGCCCTTGCATGATTAGGGACCGTTAGGAGGTCAAGAGGAAGATTTCATCCTCATTCAGGATGATGACATATATTTGGGCTCACAAAGCTCAAAGCTCAAAGAAGTCATTCAGGAGCAGCAAGATGACATTCATCATTTGTCTCTGAATTTGGAAAGAGCCAAGTGGATAATTAACTATTTGGAGTAGAGGAAAAAACAAATATAAGATCAACAAATCATCATGGAGCTCAAAAACATGAAGGTAAAACGACAAGTTGCCAAGAAGTGGAAAACCAAGTTGACAACACTTGAACAAGAAATCAATGCTGATTGTGAATCTTGGCTTGAAAGGGTGAATATACACTTGGAAAAGCTGCTAAATAAGGCCAATAGGGAGAAAACAATGTTGAGGCACATGGCCTACCATTACTTGGTGAAAAACAAAAGTTGCAAGGCAAGAATCAAGAGATTGAAAGCAAAGTTGGAAAGGGCATCGAGGAGGTGAAAGGAGCATGATAGACTTTAGATCTTGGCTAAGTCTTCCTTGGATCAACATAGCTCTTGATGGAGAAGACTCAGCCCAAATTTCAAAAAAATTGGGGCACTTTTTTCATTTTTGGAATTTTTTGCTCAAAAAATAGAATTTTATGCTCTATGCACTGCGCCACCTGGCGCTCGCTTTTGATGGGAGCCTCCAAATGAAAAAAACTCAACATTTTTGGATTTTTCATGGAAAAATATGCTTTCCTACCAATGGCCAAGAAATTTTGACAGGTTTTGAGCCCTCAAAAAGGTCAAAAACACTCAAAAAATGATCTTACTACTATTTTGACACACAAGAAGCATTGTTGGGAGAACTGAATTTTGGAGTGGTAAATGGAGGTCAAATTCAAAAATTCCACTTAGGTTAGAAAGTAGACAGGTAGACCTTTCCAAAAAGAACATTTGGAGAAAATTTGGACACTGGGAAGGCCTCCAAAAACGGATCCAAACAGGTGCTACACATAGAGAAATCAGGCGCGACGCATAGAGGAAATCTGGCCCAGTTTGACCAAGAATTCTCTGTTTTTCGCCTAGTTTTGACAGTTTGAATTTTTCTCTTTCTCAATGTCAAACTTGTGATGTAATTTAATGTAAAATGATGGATCTTCATGTAATTATGTCTAATTTTCACTTATGGAGGTAGATTCATCTATCAAAAAGTTGTTTGAAACTGAATGAATCAGTTCCCTAGTTTCTAGAGGCAAGCTGTTCCACTGCCTAATTTCTAGTTCTCAGTTTAGAATTAGTTGGAACAACTTCTAAACTTGTGAGATCGACCCCTAGAGGCTAGGATGAGTTATTATTTTTCTATATCTTGTGATATTTCAGCCATTAACATGGTTTGACTCTTGAGAAAGCAAGGAGCTTCATTGTACACTCATATCAGCATTTTGGCTAAGGAATTGAGACTAGGGTTTGCAGCACTCTTTGGGATCCCTATGGAATTTTGTTTTGGTACAGTGCTTTCTTCTATACTTGTGAATTTAATTATGTGTTATGTATGACATTATATATCTTGTTTTCTTCCTAACTAAATCAAACAAGAGTGAAAGTAGAATCCATTGAAATTGTAGTGCTCTACGTGAGGTTTGCTTTAGTTTCTTGATGTTTTCAGCTGTTTAGAGAGGATCCATGGCTTCTCCTGCCCTCTTCAACTCCTAATCTGTCTAATCCCTCCATCTCATTCAATTTAAAGTGCCAAAATCAGTTGCCTATCTTGCCCCATTGAGATCTCTGCAAGACTGAACCTCATTCCCGCACCCAAGATTTTCCTTTTCATTAGAGCCAACAAACATATCATTTTATTCAATCAATCTATTTGAACTTATACCTAGCCTGAGATCAGTAGTTATATCAGTCATCTCAAGCCTTTAGTGATCATATTTTGCTGAGATTGACCCGGAGAGAGCCCTCTCTCGACCTGGTAGGGCTAGCTACCAGGTTAAGCGTGGTTTGATGTTGGTCCTGGATCATACCTTTCTCAGCTTGAGGTAAATCTAGGCTCTAACACGCCCAAAAGCGGTGCGATGGAAACTGTTTACCACCCGCTCACTATGTGACAAAATAGTTACCGTTCACCCCGCTACATGACAAAATGACCAATGTTCACCCGTACTTGCCAAATTTGACTTTCACGCATAAAGCCAAAAAGCCCCAAATCAATTGTTTTTATTGTTTTTTCAACTTTAAACCTCCATGCACGCACCTTCGAATGTCAAAGTTGTCAACCTACACCCAATTGCACCCTAAAGATGCCACAGAGCACCTAGTTTTCTTTCCAACCTACTCAGAGACTTTTCGACCATTCATAGTTTCCAGTCACCCTGTTCAGAGCTATTTCTCCTCAATTCCAGGTATTTAAGCCATAATTCACTGGAAAACCCTGTTAGTTTCAAAACTAGTTACTGAGTTTTCTTAGTTAAGGTAAAAAATAAATTACAGAAACTCTAGCAACTCAAGCCTACTCTGTATTGAACCACCATTGCCTTAAAAGACTGAAAATCACCTCCTCCATACTCAAATCCACAAGAATTGAGAATGGTCGCCCCAATTTCCATGGATGTTAGACCTATTTCTACGCCCCACTTAGATCTAGACCACCTTCCCTTGGCTAATAGGGATTTCAAGATAAAGGACACCACTGTCCATGAATCCCCGCTCAAAGTATACTGCCAAAGTAGGGATAGATACTTGAACCAGGCTGATGAAATTGGTCTGTGGGAGTCCAATTTGGCTAAGTATCAGTTCCCCAGAGTCCACATTTTCCCATAAATTGTACATTATTTCCATGCCAACTATGTCCCCAGTCAAAGAGCAGTCATGTCCCCTAACCAGGCCATTCTTTTCACCATCACTGCTGAATCTATAAATGCTACAAGTCTGGAATAGCCAAAACTTTACTCCCCTATCCATTGGAGACCTATTAGACTTATGTCCTAAACTTAGCCCTACAATATTGGCTCCAATAATCCAAACCTTCATTGTAGAAGAGAAGTATACCCCCAAATACCTCCCTCCGTATGTAGCAGCTTTATTTTCTCCATGGGGCAAAAGTATTGTGGATATGATATCTAGAGTCCTGGGTTATACCACCAATGAATATATTGATGAGATTATTTTATCCTTCATGTCCATATACACTCTTGGAAAATCTCCTGTTGTCATATATGACTATGCTCAGTTCATAGCTGACAGGGTGCATGAACAGTTCCTTAGAATGAGTAATGAGAGAGTTTTTAAGTACTCCTCTATTTTGTATCACCTTTTTCTATACTACCAAGTAGATAAGTTCCCCTTTACTCTCCAGAAGCTTGACACTAAGGGCCAACCAAGATCATTTATCTTTTGGACCCCATTGATTCATCAACATCCCTCCCCCTATTCATACAATGAATTCACTGATTCCTTTGTCCACCGTGTGATGACCATGCTCACTAGAACCCCTCCACCAAGAATCAGTCCTGAAATCAGGAAAGTCCTTAATCTAAACATCAATCATCAGGTGGGAGATTGGTCCCTGTACCAAAAGCACACTGAAATAAGGATTTATGGCTATGAGTTGGCTCCATACAAACTACCTAAATACCTCCCAATGAGGTTATTTTCCATTGAGTACTATAGGCAAATAATAAATTCAGATGAGGTAAACTTTGTTAAAGCCAAAAAGAAAGCCCAGCTCAAAATCAAAGACCAATTGGGTCCCTTTATTTGCAATAGTGGAGAAGCTGGAAAGGAGGTAGACCTTATCCTTTAGAGATTAAAACTAAAACAAAGCTTCATATGGAGATATGATCCCTTGGACTTCATCTGCAAAAGAAGGTAGAAAAACAAGATGGCCCCCTATATCCATCATCGCATCCCTGAGATGGAAAAGTATGCCAACCAATTGCGATGGGTGGAAAACACTTTAGAGGACAGGGATAATGTAGAAGTTGTTGTGGAAAACACATTAATTGATCTGGAAAAACAGCTTGATGAGGATTCTTTCCTGTAGGTGCCAAAATAATCACAGATACCAAAAGAATCACAGGTGCCAGAACAATCAGAAGTACCAGACCTATCAAAGGTGCCAGATCAAATAGACATATAAGAGAAAACAGAAAGACCATAGGCCACCATGAGTAACCCCCCAGTGTTACAGACTCCTCTAAATGAGGAGAAAAGCCTCAAAAGAAACAAGGAAGGGGCCACTACTTTAGAAAGAGCAACATCACAAGCCTATGCAGAGACAAGCTAGGCTAAGAGACAAAGAGTGAATCTTGTCTTTGAACAGTAATATATAGAGGACACAACTGAGGTTACAAGCATAGAAAGAGATATGAACAGGCTTGCCACTCCATCTAGAGGCATCCTAGAACCTTCCACATAACACATTTAGATGTTGGAAAGGAATCAAAGTGTTGAGGTATCCTCTTTCAGAATGCCAATAGATAAAGACCAAGATATTAAGGAGAGATATAAAGAAATAAAGGCTAGAAATGAGAGGCTGAAAGCCCAAACCTATGCATAGTATTTGAAAATGACCCTTACCAATCAAACAAGGCTTATGTCAGCCTTTGATGTCAAAGAGGGGAAATGCAGATGACCTTCATCAAACAAACCACTCAGCAGCCAAGGACAACAACACATTTTAAGAAAGTGGATTTTGAAGTACTAGCAAGGGATATTCATCCAATTGACTAGATTGAGCTACACAAGCAAATAGGGGAGATGATATACTCCACCTTAACAGGGAAAACCATTACTGCCCACCAACTGCAAAACTCTCTTAACAATATATCAACACAGTTCCAGTTGGAGAAAGCCTCCTCATAGGCTAAAGATAATAGAATCAACTCCTTAGTGGACTTAGCGATTGAATTGGGACATGATCCCAAAGATGTAAAAGCTGCAGAGCACCTGATTAAGAAGAAAAATGATGACATAGCTACACTTAAGAAGCAACTAAAGATACACCAGCTGCATCATCCTCAGACACGAGAAGTCCTGGAGGCACAACAAGGACATGAAGATCTCATGGACTTGGTCCTGAAACTAAATGATCAGCTTAAGGAGACAGAGAAGGAGTTGGATGCTTTAATTCAATTGAAGCAAAGTGACATGGCCACAACTTCCATAACTATCATCCCCATAGTATCAACAGTAGTTCCTTCCACATTGGTAGCATCATTGGCACCTACAGCTCCACCTGCCACAACACTGCCAATTACAACTGAGTCCACCACAGGTGCAGGTACATCAACTGAGAAAGTAGCATAACTAGTAAAAGAAATGGAGGAGATGTCCATCTAGGATACATAACTCAAAAAGTTAAAGGAGAATGTGGAAAGTTTGGAAACTCACTGTAAACTTGCCCAAATTCAGCAAAGAGAAGAGACATGAAAGGCCCCAAGGATTAGTGAGAAAATCAAAGTCTTGGAGAAATATTTGACACTGCAGAAGCCACTAGGACAAACTAAAGAGATGCTCTGGGTCAATATCATTGATTCTATCAATGATATTTGGCCATAAATCCAAGTTATATTTGAGCAGACATAATTAGTGAAGATAGCCACTGAAGCTATCCAGAAAGTAAGAGAAGAATTGGGAGACAAACCTAAGGATGCCAATTGACTCATCCACTTCCTAAACAACAATAATAGATATGAGCTCCAAGAGCTTAACATAGAAGATAATATTGAAGAAATTATAGAGATTAGAAAGGTTCTTTCCAAAAGAAACCTCATGTACAACTTAAAGAGAAGTTCCACAAGATGCAAGTGGCCATTGACAGGTTCATGGCTAAGTTTCAGATTTTAAGGGATAAAGTTCTTCCCAGTCCCATGGTCATCAATGATAAACTCATGACCTAGTTGGACTATAGTGGTAGACTCAAGAAATTGGCCAAGGAACAAGCCATATATTCGGCTATTAAAGCTTTGCCTACAGGGAAAGTATTATATGATACATTGGATAACCTGGATTTCCTAGAACCTGAGGTGAAACATTTGTTTCTCACCAAGCCTAATTTTGCAAAATACACAGAGGAAGATGAAATCTACAGAAGAATGGTAAAAATAAAGTTGCCCGAGGCAGCATGGTGGGAGAAAATGACAGATTTACTATGAAAAATTTTTACATTAGAAAGTTACTACAGTGAATTTGAAGGCAGCCAGGTGAAATAGGTAAAAGACTAATCAGCAGGGTCAAAGAGTAGCAGAATCAAAGAATATCAGTGAAAGATCAAAGTAAAGAAGATTCCAACGTAGAAATACCACAACTATTAGCCAGCTTAAAGAGCTCAAAACTCAACAGAAATAGCCAGCAACACCACAATAAAAGGGACAACAAGAAGAAATTCTACATGTGTCTCTATCTTCATGCATGAAGATATTTTATTCCCTAGATTAAATCTCAACTTTTTTATGAGATTTTCTGTAATTATTTTTTGTATAAATGCTTCACATTTCGAAGTATGTAGGGTGGATTCCAAGACATTTCTATAGACTTTTTCTCTCAAATCAGAGTTCTATTGTATCATGACTGGATTGGCTTGTTGGATCAATGAATAAAGATTAGATATTTTATAGGATTCTTTTCTAAAGTGAAATACAAATAAGTATTCTCTCATGTTCAATGTTGTTTTTCCTGATGTTTTTTCCATAATATTTTGTGTAACTTTGTAAAATATAAATGTATAACAAGGAATGATATTTCAAAAATTGCTTGAATACACTTTGTCTTGACTATTTTACATTCTGCATTTTTTCTCCTAAACT
The DNA here is from genome assembly GCA_000404065.3 of Pinus taeda. Taxonomy (NCBI): domain Eukaryota; kingdom Viridiplantae; phylum Streptophyta; class Pinopsida; order Pinales; family Pinaceae; genus Pinus; species Pinus taeda. The sequence continues at coordinate 45,580 of APFE030460780.1, forward strand.
ATCTTAGCTAGGGAATTCTTAACTGCTCCTTAGCTTCCGTAGTTTTTTCTCTGGTCTATAGCAAAGGATTCTTAATTGCCCTTTTTTCATGATCACCTTTTGTTCTTCATTCTGATCCCGGTCCAAGGATTCTTAAGTGCCCTTTCACCTTGGTTAGAATCACTTCAGCCATTAGGCCTAAAGATTTGCCTTTTGCTTTGCTAGATTTCCTTGTGAAAATTCCCTTTAATGATATGATCCAGTTATGCTATCCATTTTTTGACTCCATAACCCAATGGCTTGAAGACCTAGTTCTATCCATCTACTCCAATAATTCCACCACCCTACCTTCAATCCAAAATCACCCCATGAACACTAAGAATTTGCCTAAAATCCCATAAAAACAAAGCTAAATTATAAAGAGAGAGCCCTCTCTGGACTTAGGTTGGCTAGAGCCTAAGCCTAAAAGATTGGTTTGTAGTTACCTCGAATGCTTCCTTCTTTTGATAACTTCTAGGGAAAACTTATGAGTGATAACATAGTGTTGACCATACTGGGGATTAAAACCCTCAGTCTTAATAAACCTTTGAGAAAATTTCAAATCTTTATTTCGAGCCTCTTGAAGGGTTTATTAGAAGTTATTTACAAAATTTCACAAAAAGAAAGTATTTAGAAAAGCTCGAAATTCTGGCTTCAAGGAGAACTCACTATACTAGGGCTAATCCAGATCCTGCCCCAGTAGTAGATAACCCCAACCTGATTTAGAGAAGATCCAAAAGACAAGAAAGTTCAGTAAGTCCAACAAATTCAATCAAAGAAGATTCATGCCATGATGAGTGGTTGTTTCTAGAAGATCTCCCCTTTGATGAGTCATTTAATCATTCCCTATTTAGAACCAGGTCTGAAAGTACACTTGATGACATAGTTCTAGATCCAGATTTTATTGCAGACCTCGTAGTCCAAAAGGAAAACTAGTCAATTGATGAGTATATTCTAAATTCCTCTTAGTCATCCCTTACTACTGCGAAGATTCCTAAGTTTTTTGAACCAGTTTCAACTACCCTTAGTTCACCATTATTCCCTTCCACCTCTAAAGTTCATTCCTCACCTCCATTTATACCTTCACTTCCCTGCCAACCTACCATTAGCCATCAATCAACTATTACTCCTAGTTCTCCAACAACTACTGTATCATCTCTTGGTACCCCAACCCCACTTCTTAGCCCTGCCCAACTTAGAGCCATGGCAAATAGATATGCTCCTCTTATGTTACTTCGCCCACTTGGTGCCATGCCACAAGATTACCAAAAACAAATTGTCCAATTTGATGGCATAGGACCTTATACAACACAACATCATGTAAACAAAATCACAAACTACTTTGAATTGCATGAAATTGATATTGGAGATGTTCAAATGAGACGTTTTGCTCAGACTCTAGCTGGTGATGTTAGGAAATGTTTTAGAGCTTTACTTGCTAATAACATAGATAGTTTAGATATATTTTATCAATAATTTTTAAATATATGGGAAAAGAAAAATAACCCTTTGCAGATCCTTTCAGAATACGAAAACATCAGAAGAGGACCAAATGAAACAGTCCTGGATTACTGTACCAAATTTAAAAATATATATAATGGAATACAGTCAATATTAGACCCCCACCTGACTTAGCACTGATAAAGTTTCCTGATGGGTTTGATACTGATATGGCCTTCCAACTTAGAGAGAGAAATCTCCCAACTTTAGAAGACATGCAGAGTGTAGTAGTTAGCGTAGAAGCCAATTTTTTAGCAAAAAGAGCTAGGGTTAGGACTGAAAGGAGAGGATCTGTGAAAGATGAAGCCTCACCCCCTGACCTTAAAATATATGTCCTGGCCAAAAATATGGAAAAGATTATGGATAGGATAGATAATATGGAGAGCAAAACCTCAAATCAACAGGCACCTCTAGTGAGAAATCCAAACTTTAGAAAGAATCAAAATCAAAATACTGGAAAGAATGGACCTGACCAGAATATTAGGCCCCCCTTTCAGGAAAACTATGGTGAAACATCCCATTCAGATGACCCTGAACAAGACACACATATTAACTTGATGGGATTGAATGATGAGGAAATTGTCTTCCTGACCCAAGATGAGCAGGAACTGCATATGCTACAATAATTGCAAACCCAATCTGAAGAAACATTTGATTATAAGCAAGGACATGATTCTGCCATCTTTGAAGTACAAAAATAATACAACTTAAGGAGTAAAACGAATTCTAACACTCCTGACCAGACCAAGAAAACAATGCCAAATCAACCCAAGAAAATCAAAGCAGCTTCAGTTACTAAAACTCTCCAAATTCTCCATAGACCAAACCAGAACCCTATTGGTCCCACCCTTGTAGATATAACCCATGACCAACCCCCTAATTATCAATAATCCACTTCAATCCCCTTCAAGGAGATAGTGGAGAAATATCCAAACATCATATTAGAAAATCCACAAAAAAAGACCTCAAATGCAGAAAAAGAAGAGCAACCTACTCCAATTCCTGCTATGAAAATTCCAAGTTCTCAAATAGAAAAAGGCCCTTTGCCTTTCAATTTGGGTGCAAAGGTAGCTAAACTAAAAATTTCAATTCCCTTAATAGAGTTGATTAAAATTGAAACCTATAAGTCTCAAATAAACAAAACCTTAAACTTTGTTGAGAATGAAGGCTCTGTCAACTTGTTTGATGATCAACTAGAACTTATATTTGGTCCTGATCTTAACGACAAACCACTAGAAGGAGGGATACCACCCTTTTATATTAGCCTTAGCATTCGTGATAAAATCTTACACAATGCAATGTTAGATTTTGGGGCTTCACACAATTTAATGCCTACATCGGTTATGGAAAAATTAAACTTGGACATTACTAGACCTTACAAGGACTTATTTTTATTTGAATCAAGTCAAGTAAAGTGTCTAGGTTTAATCAAAGACCTATGTGTTTCCTTAGTACAATATCCTGCTAAGAGCATTCTCATGGATATAGTAGTTGCTGACATCCCACCTAAATATGGCATGCTATTGTCCAGATCATGGAGATCTAAACTCCAAGGGTCTTTACAACTTGATATGTCATATGCCACAATGCAATGTTAGATTTTGGGGCTTCACACAATTTAATGCCTAAATCAGTTATGGAAAAATTAAACTTTGACATTACTAGACCTTACAAGGACTTTTTTTCATTTGACTCAATTAAAGTAAAGTGTCTAGGGTTAATCAAAGACCCGTGTTTTTAACTTAGTACAATATCCCTAGCTAATTGGTGATGTTATCGAAAATAGAAGGTATACAAATTAATTCTATAGAAAATCGATCAAGGCTATAATCTCCTGGTGGTATGAGCTTGGATGCAACGTTAGCCAGAAGATCGACACTTGCATTTTGAAGTCTTCGAAATGGAGAAATGTTAAATGCTAGGAAATGTGAGGTCAGGTCCTAGACTAATGATTGATAATGTTTTAAATGTCCAGAAGACAATGAATAGTATTCCTTACCTGTTTAATTACAATTTCTGAATCTCCAAAGACTTGAAGGTATTTGATATCAATTCCTATGGCTTTATATAATCCTTGAACTAATGCCTCATATTAAACAGTATTATTCGTTCATTCAAATTCAAGTCTGCATGCCAACATAGTTTTCTCTCCTTTGGGGCTAACCAATATGCAACCTGCCCCATCTCTATCACTAGATTTAGATCCATCGAAAAATAATTTCCAAAATAAAGAATTGACTAAAGGTTTATCAACAAAATTGATGCATTTAGAAGAATCTATTTGCGAATAATCTTCGATCTGTGAAGTAACAAAATTTTCCAGAAATGGTGAAGTGTGTGCATTAAATTTTCCCAAAAATGATTCAATTAAATAATTTCCAATGATATTACTATTGTATGCAACAAGTTCATTTTCTCCTTCCAGTTCAGTCACGATATACTTTAAATATTTCTCACAGACGAATCTTATTTGATTTGGCTTACCATTGTAAGGAAGCCACATATGAGACCAGTCTGTTGCGAAACAACCATGAAGCTTTTTGAACCAATCTCTAATAAAGTTCAAGCCGTAGAATTCAAGAATATCCACGACAACAACGTCAATCACTTGACATAGTTTCGGGTTAGATGAGAGTCTAATGATAACCTGATTGACTTCTCCTATGACTTTGACTTTTATTCGATCTAACTATACAATGCAAACAACATATTTATGGGATACGACATTCAACCTTGCACAAACCGTTTTTGGGAAAATATTGGATGAGGCTCTAGAGTCAACTAAACAATTGTGCAAATTCTTATTAAAGACTTCAAAAGTTAAAAGAAAATGAGGAGTATGGGATTTAGATCTACCACCAATCAAAGCAACATTAGTAGAACACATTTTATCTGATGAAGTACTGGGAGGCCTACCCATTTCTTGAGCATCCTCGGAAATAAAAGCAGCAGGAAGAGGAAAAGTGAGAACTTCTTTTAATTATTTGAGCAATAGCTTTTGCTAATGTTTTTTAGCTTGTTAAGCTCATAAAATGTGATATTAGCTATGGTTTTCTTCATGTCTTCGATGATGTTGTATTCCATATGATCAGAAACTAGCAAGGTTTTGGCTGGAGTTGAAGAATTGGATTGAGGAGGAGATGTTTGAGTAGATTTGGGAGAATATTTCTTACCTATTACTTTATCTTTGACAGCAGGAGTTGATGATTTCTATTTTTGATTTGCTTGTGGTAAATCAGCAGTGCTCTTGCTTCTAGTAGCGACAAGTAAATCTTCTTCTAATTCTTCATTATCTGACAAAGGCAGAATGAAATCCCACATTCCATGTACTTCAACTATCTCTTCATCATTAGTTTGTTCTTTATCTGTTGATACTTCTTTTCATCCGCATTTGATTCAGCATTAGATATTGTATTTGTAGGTTTAGGATCAGAGGGAGGATTTCTTTTAAATGGTTTAAAAGATTTTTTAGAATTTTCAGCCACCTACTTTCTAATGTCAACCACTTCATTGGACATGGTTTTAAGTACCTTTTGCAAACCTTCAATATCAAAAGGGTCTTTGGGTGCTTTCTTCTTTGGTTCATCCCTGAAGATGACCTTTTTGGATTTTCTTTCTTCTAATTCATTTTTCTTTTCTAAAGCTAAAACTCATTTTTCCACAGCTATAGCTTCCTTCATGTCTTCAGGAAGTTTGGCCTGGAAGCTCTATCAACATGTTGTAGCAACTACAACCACCCTCCAAAATTTTGTCTTAACTTTGTTTTGGAGCCTCCCTACTAACAATCCTCAACAGCATGTCTTGCACTGTCAAGTACATGAGCCTCTATGGTTTTCTAGCAGATCTATAGCCTATGCATGATAGTTTGTTGCATCCCCCTCACATATTGTTTCTCCAGACTTGGTCCAGCTATAGGATGAGAAGCTCCCTCAAGAAATTGTGCAATTCTGGAGGGGAACCAACCTTTCCTCCAGAAATTGTGCAATCCTGACTGAAAACCTGTTGGGCTTCAAAATTACGCAATTTTACATGCCAAGCTTCACTGGAAAAACTACGCAATCTATCCCATCATGACTGCTCAATCTAGAAATTGCGCAGTTCTAGGCAGCAGTCAACTACTCAACCCAAAAATTGTGCAATCCCTTTGGGCAGTAGTCTGCTACTCAGCCCATAAATTCCACAATCCCTCTGGGTGGCAGTTAACTGCTCAGCCTAGAAATTTCTTAATCCCTCTAGGCATCCAGCCTAGTTCCCTCCCAAAAATGCACAAACTTTCCCATCAGTCAAGCAGGTTGTTGCATGTGCCTTTGGGTTGACTGGTTCCTGCCAGGACTAAGCAAGACTAATTTTCATGCATGGAGTGATTCTCCCAAGGTAGCATGCAAAGGCATCCCTTGATTCAGGGATTTATTTTTAGCATATGGAGGTTACATGTGAGGATCATTTCAAAAACATCCCGCCAAGTGTCGTTTTTCCTAGATTTGTTGCATGAGTATCACAATCTTGATTTTATCAAAAACTCATCAACTGGATGCTGCAGAGCTCATTCCTCACATCAACCTTGAATCTCTGACATCCCACATTGCATCTAGGAGTCAACGGAAAATTCATCTCAATTGTTTCGGGCTAAGCCCACTTTTCATGTCTCGCGCTGCGTTTCTATAGCTTTTTGTGCTTCACTTTATGTGAGTGTTTCCTGCTTGATTACAGGTAGCACTTGTTGTTATTTTGATGCATGTTAGCTTGTAGAAGCACCATTTTAATTTTCGTTCGCATTTCACTATTGTCGCATGCATGACACTGCTTTTACATGGACGGTCACCATTGTGACGACTCACTTCACACACTTGCATGCTTTCCTGTTTTCTGAATCATGCACTTGTTGTTTGCATGTATCATCATTCGCTCTTGTTTGCACTCATGCATTCAAACCTCTCGTGTTTTCAGTCGCCCATCAGCCTATCTGGGCTGCCTTAGCCCGGACTGCGCTTTTCCCAGCTAACACTATACATTTTTGGAAGCGAAGGCTCTGCCTTCCCTACAAAAATTTTGCAAGTTTGGCCCAGCACTGACCTCTAGGCTTGCATTGCGCAATTCTTGGAGATAGTGTCCTAATGTCCCCAGAAACTATGCAATGCATTTTGTTGGTTGCATGTCACTACTTACTAAATTACACATTTTGTAGTTTTAGTCCTCGGCAGATGGGGCTGGACTGTGCATTGCACAGTTCCAACAGTCATTCGGCCTCTTAACAGCCTAGATTGTGCCTTGCACATTTTTGGCAGTTAGTCTCCCTGCCTCTGGGTGAAAATTGTGAAACCTTCATGATCAGTCACACAGGTATGTTGCATGGCAGTCCTTCAGTTTGTTTTGGTTTTCGACTGACATATTATTTTTCATGAGTGTTTCTATGTCTCTAGGTACCATAGGTGTTTGTCTGCCTCTCAGCAGCATAGGTACAAAGGCTTCCAGGAGAGCAAAGTCGAAGACACCGTTCAAAGCACACTTGGGGATGCAGTTAATCAAGTGTCTATGAACTTGCTTACCCACGAAGACATCAAGTTTCTCATGCACAAGAACATCAAGATGATATGGTAGCATCATTACAACGAGTAACACCATCAGCAGCAACAGAAGGCAGCACCCCTACATGCAACAAATGCAAGAGGAAGGTTGTTGACAGCATAGAGGTGGAACAAAGCTGCAAGTTCAAAGTAGATCCATTCATGACGAAATTAGATTTGGAGATTGAGGCTATGAGGTGACGATGCAACAAGACAATCGCATGAGGGTAGAGAAATTAATAGAGAAGGAGTTGCATGTGCTAAAGCAGCAACTCAAGGAAAACGAGAGAATGAGTTGCAACATGAACAGGTACAGTAGGGGGTGCAACATGCACAAAAGGATGAAATTTCACCCATACAAGTTATAGATCCATCCCAGTAGCTAGCACATAGTAGACAAGGTGAGTGGTTTTGTTGATCGCATGCAAGGGAATTTAGCAACATGCATGTCATTGTGTGCACACATGTGATCCCACCCATTTGGCACACTCACCAAGGTGAAGAAAAGAAGCAAGTCTGACTGGAGTTGAACATGTATCTTGATAAGTTGATGCGCATGGTCACCAACACACACTCAAAGATCATCACAAACACCATGTAGTAGTGTGTTGCTGATCTAGCTGCATCAAGACAGTGATGCACATATTGTCAAACGAGTTGGATAGAGAAGCCATAGCAATGTACTTGGATGCAATGGAGGCAAGATTTCGCTTTTAGCAGGATGTCACCATTGAGCGCATGAACACCATCACAGATGACCAAGCTTGGCATCATTTCACCACTACCGACCATCACAAGAATGTCAAAGAGTTGGTCTCACCACAACAGTCTGAGTCTTTGTGATGTCTTGCATGTCTTGGTCAAGCCATTTTGTCTCACATGGGTACATGTCCATTGTAATGTAACGTCTTGTTAAGTGCAAGTTCAAGCGTCGATTGTTGAATGTAACAGTCATAGAGTAGTTGAAGAGCCATGAGGATAGATGAACGGTCACAAAGGTGAATGTTAAGGTTCACCCCACCCTTTACTATAAATAGTCCCTCATAACTCATTATAGAGGCTTTTGATCAGCCAAGCTTCTGATAAGACTATCTTAGAGATAACTTGTACAATATTGTAACGTGATTTGGCTTCTCCGTTATGTGGAGCTAGTATATCTCTTTGGAGGAGCAGGTGGTTGTGGTTGTAACGTTCTGCTATCGGAACTAGTGGTCGGACATGGATGTATTGTGTGACTGGAACTTACACTTCCTAATATAACAAAGCCAGCATGTTTCATGCATATTTCATATTATATTCCAGCTATCTTGTTTACTCTAAATGGTATATGTATATGTTTTCTTATGTGTGCATGTATGGACTATTATGTATAAGTATGTATGGATCTTACTGAAATGTGTTGATTGGTTTAACCATCACTTTGGATTGTTAGATAACTTGTTTTCCAATTTTTGATGCATCTTCACTCATGTGTTCCCTTCCAAGCCGCATTCTTTTACAGGTTTCTAAGGGGCACACTTGCCTGACTCTCCATGTGTTAGAACAATCCATGCACCTTCCTTGTCTTACTGTAATTGTCACACCCTTTCTACCAACAGGGGCATCTTACTTGCCTCTGTACGAAATCACGGTCAAGGCGTTACCGTACGACCCACTGCTAAGATTACTACACCAAACGGTTTGATGTCTAATTGGGACTTCTTATTGGGGAGATCCCCTAACATGTTGGTAGGTACAGCACCGTCAACACAACAAAAATAGCTGCATTTGATGGAGGAGCAAAAATGTACCATTCATTTTGAACTTCAATGCTTGGCCTAGATGCCACTGGAATTTTATTTAATAATTTGTTAAAATAGGAATTGAAGTCCTTAACTGGTTCTTTAGATTCAACTTTCAAGTTGGAGAGATCATTAAGAAGAGTAGTCGTTGAGCGTCATCTCCAAAATTGGTTAGGAATTGTTCCTGAAATACATTCCAACTATCAATGGAACCAAATGGTAATGGAAAGTACCAGGATCCCTGATAATCCTTGTAAATTATAAGGGAACAATCGTACAATTGTGTCTTCTTCTACAACTTCATTTAGATTTATGGACAACATGAAGTTGTTTATGTCTTCTTCGGTAGGAAGACCATAATTGGGATTGAATTTTGGTAACCATTTCAAGGACCCTTGCATCCATTGAAATGCAATGTCTAGCAAAGTCTTTTTGATAAAAATACAGGTGCATCTTCTTCCACACAAATACCCATAATGACTCAAAGACCAAAATACAGAAGTGCAATGTCTAGCAAAGTATTTTTGATAAAAATCTTGGACCCCTCTCTAAATGCATGAGAGGGGTTTAAATACTATACTATTTGTTTCAAAAATAGATTATTACAAAAAAAATCTAAGGAGATTTCAAATAACCTACCTCATAGTAACCAAAAATAAAAACTAAAAATAGAAAATAATTGATGACAAGCTTCTTTCAATTTTGAATTATCCTAGCTGGCCACTTGATCCTTGAGATTGCAGATATCTGTCATTGGTTTAGCCGATTGTAGATTTTAATTGTCTTGTAAATATGGCATCTAAGAGAGCTAGCACCACTTTTTGTGGAGAACTAGTAAAGCATCGTAGATTCATCCACTGGCTATTTGGTTTTACCAAATGCTACCAGTATGTCTCCCAATCAAGTTTGGTTAGTTGTTTGATTGCTTCCTCTTTTGTTTGAATTGTTTCTTTACATTGTTGTTCTAGCTATTTGATATCAGGGAGAGCCCCTCGTATGCATTCTTTGAAAAAGTTGGCACTCTAAAGATTTTCATTAACGACCTCAATTATGTTGTTTGTTATACCTGCTACTGTCGTTATTTCCCTTTCTTCCTTCTATAGTTGTGTATCCCAATCTGCAAATAGAATGTCTTTATGGGATTCTTCTATCTTTGGTAGATCAGCCTTTCTTCCCTCATCAAATTCCTTATAGGAAATAAATTTTGAAATCTTTTTATGGATTTCTTCCTATTCAAATATTAGATCAATCACTTGATTTGTTAGTTTATTACTTGTTTCACAGTAGGGATTGATCTGAGAGAGTTTTCAGCAAAACATCTCTTTTTGTTGTGTTAATAGGGAATTTAGCGTGATCACCTCTTTAATGAACTCGTCTATCTGAGGGTTATCTTTAAATCTATCTACCATGGCCTGCACTTGGCAAATATGTGAGTCTTTCTCTGACATGCTTGCCTGGTGTTGTAACCCCATTTTCTTGAATTCCCCTTGAAATTGAGTTACATGTTGTTCTACTTGTCGATTAGTACTTCGTTTCTCTTGTTCCAGTTGTTGTTCCAGCAATTGTATTCTCTGTTTATTTTCTTTAAGTAGCAGTCAGACCTATGTTGTTTTATCAATGGTTATGGTGGCATAGGCACCTGCAAACTGTGACAACTTTGTAAGGTTCTCAGATGGATCAACATGATGGTCTTTCCATACTACTTCCATTGATTCATTCTCAATAGTTGCAATAGCCGTTGTGTCTCTTATTTCTTTGTCTTTTTACCACAGCCTTATGTGTAGGGCTGTAAAATATGTCGAGTGGAGGTATTTCTTCAATTTTTAAGACAATTTCTGATCCAGGTGGATGTTGGTGGCCACCCACCTATCCCATTTCGACCCCCGCAACTGTCTTTTTTAGTTTTTCAGTTTCCGTAATTGTAGCACAATTTACTATTTTTAGCAATTTTTTTGGGTCATGAACTTCCGGAGCCGTTTTGAGGCCCTAAACGACGTTTTTTGGGAAATCTGGGGGCAACATCGGTCCATGGACCCATGTTTCCCTTTCCAAAGTGGTAGTTCTTGGATAGATCTTTCTAACGAGCTATCATATGCGTCAAACGGAGATCGTATGCCAAAGTTATGACTCCGAGAAATTGATGTACCAATTTACCCAAAACGGAGCCCACAATTTGGCGTTTCATCTTCTAGAGGTAGGTTTTGGACTGTGAAGGGTTTTCCATTGTTTCTCAACAATAAATAGGCCTTCGAGCCTCATTGTAACATAGTTAACAAGTTCAGTTGAGCCATGTTAAACCAACATCTTTCCTCAGAATAAGTTTACCATCGCCCTAGCTAGTTTTTTCTATTTCGGTTGTAAGCATATTTCAGTATTTTCCATTAATGAAATGAAGTATTATTTCTGCTGCATCTTTGTGTATATGGTTATCTCTATATTTTATTGCGTTCCTGTTTAAATCTGGATGAGTGGTATCAGAGCGGTCTGCTTTTTCTCTGTTTTTCTTTGCATGTCCCCAACGAGGTCGGGATATAGGGAGTTAGGGCTTGAACTGGTCGAACCTTTGCAAAACCAACCTCGCAAATCCCGATGGCCTCCCATGGCCGATGAGAAGAAAGACGAGGGGGCAGGAGATCCTATCAAAATCTTGCTCGAAGAAGCCCTCGAGCGGCAAAGGAACGCGATGATGGATATCTTTGCGCAGATCCTTCAGTGGCTACCCAGAGGTGACGCATCGGCTTCCAGCATCTACTCTGGAAATGCCACGCCCTTTAAGGTACAAGTGAATTTTGAAATCCCCATCTTCGAGGGTAAAATAGACGCAGATGCAGTAGATAAATGGTTAAATCTGCTAGATGGGTATTTTTCTGTTCATGAATTTTCAAGTCCGAAAAAGATTATTTTCGCTCTTCTCAAAGCAGCCCCCCACGTCAAGGATTGGTGGGAAACCTATTGTGAGCAGAAGGATGAAAGCACAGGCTCACTATTTTCGGCCGCACCCATTTGGAATGACTTCCGGGATGCCATCAAGGAGCAGTACTACCCTGTCAAAACCTATGAGGACAAATACATCAAATGGACCACACTGCGGCAGGGACAAGATCAAGATGTGCCAGAGTTCACAAACATTTTTCATACCCTTCGCACACAGCTGGGTATCAAAGATTCTGAGCTGCATCTGGTACTCAAATACCGTGGCTGCCTACACAGATACATCCAGGAAGAGATGGAGTTCTTGAACATCTCCTCACTCGGCACAGCATACCGATACGCTGTCAAAATCGAGCAAAAGTTCAAGCAAAAGAAGCGAGACTTTGGATCTTCTAATTTGAAGCCCAAAGGACAAAGCCAAGGCAGGGTGACCCAAGACAACCCGTCGAAGCCGCAAAAAAAGAACAACACCACAAAGCCGAAGAAGGACACAGGAAAGTGGTGTGAGTTCCACAAGAGTCCCACTCATAACACAAGTGAGTGTCGGACCAAGCAGTCACTGGTGGCCGAGTTGAAGGCTTCCGAATCAGATACATGTTCCGACCCTGAGCCAGAACCCGACAAGGAGAATGGCAAAGGGAAGCAGATCATTGATGCGGATCCCAGCGCCACTGTTGCCACTGCCAAGATCCAGAAGAATGAGCCCGAAGAGCCAGAGGAGGGGGAACGTCTTTTCCACTCACAGATGTGGGTGAAGGGTTCGCCGCTGCAATTCATTGTCGACAGTGGCAGCCAAAGAGCCTTATTTCAGCAGAGGTCGTGAAGCGGTTGGGCCTACCAACTACACCACACCCGCAGCCGTACAGTATCGGGTGGCTTCATGGAGGACGAGATCTCAAAGTTCGCCAGCAGTGCCACCTTCCGTACAGCATCAAACCATTCACAGACGAGGTATTTTGTGATGTTACACCTCTGGATGTTTGTGATGTACTATTAGGCCAGCCATACTTGTGGAGGTGACATGCTGTGTATGAGTC
>APFE030460780.1:63593-91879 GCA_000404065.3 Pinus taeda
AAGAGCCAGAGGAGGGGGAATGTCTTTTCCACTCACAGATGTGGGTGAAGGGTTCGCCGCTACAATTCATTGTCGACAGTGGCAGCCAAAATAACCTGATTTCAGCAGAGGTCGTGAAGCGGTTGGGCCTACCAACTACACCACACCCACAGCCATACAGTATCGGGTGGCTTCATGAAGGACGAGATCTCAAAGTTCGCCAGCAGTGCCGCCTCCCCTACAGCATCAAGCCATTCACAGAGACGAGGTAATGTGTGATGTTACACCTCTGGATGTTTGTGATGTATTATTAGGGCAGCCATACTTGTGGAGGCGACATGCTGTGTATGAGTCAAGGCCTCGCGCTGTCATTATTTTTTTGAATAATTCATTATACAGGATATCGGAGGTAGCCCCACCTACCGCGACATCTTTGATCACTGCTAAGAAAGGCAGCAAGCTCATATCACAGACCAGGAAATTCATCTGTATGGTTCACTCCCAAAGTAAGGGGAAGATCGTTGCTACATCCATGACCCCCGCAAAGGGTTCCTCCACGCAGCAGTAGCAGCAGAAGGATACAGTCAGGACAGAACACAGAAACAACTTCTCCTCACCCACAGGGGTACCACACAAGTTTCAGGTGGGCAACAAATTCTGGTTGCATCGATAGAAAGAACGCCTTACCAGAACCAATCAGAAACTCAGACCACTCCGACATGGTCCTTACACCAGTACCAAGGCTACGTGCAACAATGCTTTGAAGCACATCATTCCTCCATTCCTTCACCTGCACCAAGTGTTCAATGTGGACCTTCGTCGACCATGCTTCCCACCATTACTGGACACATCAGAGATTGCAGGAAAAGTTCAGTAGATGGAGGAACTCAACGCAATGGGGACCATTGCTTCCTAAGGGGGGAGGAATGATCCAGGTGGATGTTGGTGGCCACCCACCTATCCCATTTGGACCCCCACAATTTTCTCTTTCAGCATTTTCAGTTTCCTTAATTGTAGCACAACTTACTATTTTTAGCAGTTTTTCGGGTCCTGAACTTCCGGAGCCGTTTTGAGGCCCTAAACGACGTTTTTTGGGAAATTCGGGGGCAACATGGGTCCATGGACCGATGTTGCCCTTCCCAAAGTGGTAGTTTCCGGATAGATCTTTCTAACGAGCTATCATACGCGTCAAACGGAGATCGTATGCCAAAGTTACGACCCCGGGAAATTGATGTACCAATTTACCCAAAACGGGGCCCACAATTTGGCGTTTCATCTTCTAGAGGTAGGTTTTGGAATGTGAAGGGTTTTCCATTGTTTCTCAACAATAAATAGGCCTTCGAGCCTCTTGGAACAGTTCAGAGGCGTGTAGCCACACATCTCTTCTCAGAGATAAGCTACCATCGCCCTAGCTAGTTTATTTCTATTTCCGATTGTAAGCATATTTCAGTATTTTCCATTAATGAAATGAAGTATTATTTCTGCTGCATCTTTGTGTATATGGTTATCTCTATATTTTATTGCGTTCCTGTTTAAATTCGGATCAATTTCAGAAGTAGGGAAAGCCGAGCTGACCTCAATATCTTGGGTATTTGTGGTCGCTTGCTCTGTTGTCTCTGGATTTGTTCCCTGTTGAGTCTGTTTGGGGGTTTGAAATCTAGATGTCTCCTCAAGACTTGTGCATGTTTGGAGCTTCTGATTGAATTTCTCCCATTACTTGTCTAAGTCAATAACTGGAATCTTCCCTGTTTGTGCTGATGTGGAGCCAACCTCTATATGTTTTATAAAAAATGGTCCTATAAATAGGTAACATAATACCTTGGAAAATTTGGTAAGAATGGGAACTAAATTGGGACTCCCATAAGATTTTATGATACACATGGATGGGAAGAGGGTTATGTGCAATCCACTTCCAACCCATGTTTGGAAATTGAGAACAAAAATAAATGGTGTCCATTACATAAGCGCTCATATAAAAAGGGAGAATAGTCCTTGATGAGATATTTCTCTTTTTCCTATATTCCCTAATAGCCATAGTTAAACTATTTGACAAAATATGACTCCAATCCATAATCATTGTGTTACCTACTGCATCAATCAATGAAATCCACTCTATAGAAAATTTGGTACTATCTGCCTTCCCAAATAATCTACACATCATCACTGCTACAAAATTATGTGGATCCGAGAGGGATGAAATTGGGTATATACCAGATTTCTCCCATTTGAATTTTCCTGAGCCTGACCTCCCGTTCTGTGTAGTGTCCAATGGGTCCTCATTCTCTTTGGAAAAAAATTCAAGGAAATATTTATCATAGAGATTTTAAGGCTTTGGTAGATGGTACATCTGGCACAAATTTTCTAGCATGAAAGACCCCATGACCTCATGTCTTGAATTTCAAAAAGTTCTATCTGAAATATTCACAATATCAATCACCCATTTCACCATATCTACGTAAGGTAATATCTTGGGCCTTGCAACTATTATGTGTAAAAATGAACAACTACCTCAAAGTAGGAAGCGTTAGATGATTCTTCGGCATCAACTATCACCTTAGTTTCAGTGGTCTCGGTTTCTCTTCTTCCAGTAAGTTATACATGGCTTCCCACAATGTGGTTCCTCTATCTTTATTGCAGGTGGTATCAAAGAAGAGTGGGATCATGTTTGATTTCTCATATGTAGTAGCTTTTCCTTTCTTTGCCATCTTTTCAAACGTTGTTTCCTTCGAAGGTTCCCTGAAATTGAGCAATGGATATTATCGGATAAACACACAGAGCGAAAATTACAATGAAAATGCAATGATACAGTTAATTCTAAAATATGACAAGGAAGAAGCTTTTATTTGAAAATATAGATGAAAGATATCAAATCTAATTAAGCCATTTTAAACATAAATGCCATTAAAACTTATTAATTACACACCAAGATCTTATCATTATTTCCTTTATTACTCATTTAAACCATCGCATCGCAAATTGGTAAGTGATATTTCAAGTTGATGTGTTAGAGCATGCGATACCAATTATGTGATTGCAATAACATTATCGCAGTATCACAAATTGCAATATCGGTTATTTATCATTTCAAAATTATTTAGTATTTTGCAATATGTGATGCGAGCAGCATACCTCTTATCCTTTTGAGCACATTTTGTTTGAATGAATAATTATTGCATAAAGTGACTTTTTACTATGCGCCCAACTTGATCTAAGTTATAACAATTTTCTCATAATTCTATCGGGTCCAGGTCATATCGTATTTTGCAACTTTTCATGGTTCTCAAGGTTAGCCTTTGTATAAGAGTCACGATGCGATGAGCGTTTGACTTGTCATGTCGCAATATCGCAAATCACATATCCTAAAGGTTTTGCTTCTTTGTACTTTTATGAATGCCGCTATGTGATTGCTATAGGTATTTTATTTTGTAAGAAATGCTTTAAGCCTTTGTTTTAATGAAAAGTTTAATGATACCATAAGTCTACTACGGTGATCCTTTTTATCGCAATTCATGGATTTCGATTGTCAATTAACCTTCGTTATGCAAGGTTCAACGATTTGCGATAAAGCGAGAATTCCTAGTCACGAAGGGATTTTGGCTTGATATCTAGAAATTTCCAAATTTTATTTCTAATAATTCAAAAAAGAATGAAGCTCTTATTTGCTAATTTTTTTTGGGTGAATTTTTAAAGGGTCCCCATTTATTAATAGAATATTAACTATTAGATCAATAAATAGGGGGGGTTGTTGAACAATACAACACAAGCTTACAAAGAAAAACCATTTCCCTTTTCCCTTCATTGACCAAGTCCTATATGGTCTTGCAAGGGACAAATTCTTCTCCTTTTTGGATGGATTTAGTAGGTACAACCAAATACAGATCAGCCCTGAGGACCAAGATAAGACCACATTCACATGCCCTTGGGGTATATTTTCCTATAGGTCCCTTCCATTAGGTCTGTGCAATGCCCCTGGTACCTTCCAAAGGGCAGTTCTAAGTATCTATGTTGAACTTGTTCAAGACATTGTTGAAATATACATGGATGAGTTCACTTCTTAGGGATGTGACTTCTAGGAAGCTCATTCTAATTTGTGTAAAGTCTTAATGAAATCCATTGAAATCAATCTTCCATTGAGTCATGAGAAGTGTAAAATTTGTCATGAATGCAGGGACTGTCCTTGGACATTCCATATCCAAGGAATGGATACAGGTTGACCCAAACAAAATTTCCATCATCAAAAGAGTCCCTATCCCTAAAAAACAAAGAGATGTTTGAAGCTTCCTTGGATTAGCTTGGTATTATAAAAGGTTCATTAAAGAATTTAGTAAACTAATTTCACCTTTGTTTGGACTGCTGGAAAAAAATTCAGACTTTTGTTGGACAAACAACTGTCTAGAAACCTCTAAAGTGCTAAAATGAAAGCTAACCACTATACTCATCCTTAGAGGTCCTAACTGGGCATTACCTTTCCATATACACATAGATGCATCAAATAAAGTTGTAGGGGCTACCCTAGGACAAGTGGAAGACTAATTTCCTTATGCTATCTATTTCTTCACTAAGAACCTTTCTAAAGTTGAGTTAAATTATATAGTCACTGAAAATGAAATCTTGGTTGTGGTACATTCCTTGGACAAGTTTAGGCATTACATCACTAGTTATCAAACTTTTGTTTACACTGATAATGCAGCCATTAAGTATTTAATGAATAAACTTGATGTTAATGCTAGGATAATTAGATGGTTATTATTATTGCAGCAATTTGATTTGACGATTATTAACAAACCAGGGAAAGAGAATGTGGTTACAAATTTCTTGTCAAGACTAACATTATCTACAGAAAAGGAAGAAATTGTAGATGATAAACTCCCATATGAAAAATATATTTTCCATCTTAGTGATTTCTCCTTGGTTTTTTTATATAACAAACTACTTATTTGCTGGGATGTTCTCTCCTAATCTCTCCTCCAAGGAGAAAAGCAAGATTTTAGGAAAAGTGCCCCTTTCACTTGGATTAGGGGAAATATTTTCTTATTGGGGCTTAGATAAGATCCTAAGGAGATGTGTGAGGGAAGAGGAGGTATTTGACATCCTCTCAAAATGCCATGATTGACCTTGTGGAGGCCACTTTGCTTCTAAGAGGAAAACCTTCAAATTTCTACAAGCAAGTTACTACTAGCCCACTTTACATCAAGATGCAAGGAGGTACACCACCAAGTGTGATCAGTGCCAAAGGATGGGTAAGCCCACATCTAAGGATGAAATTCCCTTACAACCTCAAGTGACTCTAGAGCCATTTGATAAGTGGGGCATGGATTTCATTGGGAACATTGATCCCCCATCAGGAAAAAATAAGTATATCATTGTATGCATTGACTACCTGACTAAATGGGTTGAAACAAAATAAGTTAAGGCAAAAACTTGTTAGAAAATATATATTATGGAGCAATGGAACACATAAGATATTGTAGAAATATAAACACAGAAAATGCATAAAACAAGAGAGACACAAATATACATGGTTCACCTAGTTTGGGCTACGTCCACCCCGAACAGCCAGTCCTTCCTTTCTATTATCTAGCAAAATGAAGAGACACAACCTACAGCAAATCCGATGTAATATCCTCTGTTTTCTCTCACAGTTTCACCTCTCTATTTCTCGCTCACACACAGAATACACATCTATTACATAGCCTCAAATACAATGCCCTCATACAAAGAGAGGGGTTGTCTTCTAGGGCAAAAAACCCTAAGCTAAACATAAGTTCTACCGCCAGATCATCCGCCTAATGAACGGCCCAGATTGACTAGAAATTACTATACTTTTACAAGGCAAATTTACATCTGTTTTTAGCTTCGGGGGACCGCTGGCCCCCGGACCCCCCAGCCGGGGGGGATCGGCCCCCCCAAACCCCCGCAGGGGGGACAAGTCCCCCCCCGCGTGGAGGGGTGTACAAACTTCCTGGGGTATACATCCGGCTGAAACAAAGACCTCTGAACAATCATGCTCCACACACAACAAAACTAAGTAGAAGGTGGTTGAATTTCTGGGGGAGAACATATTCAACAAGTTTGGTTTTCCAAGAGAGTTGGTCACTGATCATGGGACACAATTCACATCAAATCTGATCGAAGATCTCATGAAGCAACAACACATCAAGCACAAGGCATCCATTGCCTATCACCCTCAGGAGAATGGGAAAGTGTAGGCCACAAATAGAGCATTAGAAAAAATTCTAACCAAGGTTGTTAGCAGCAGTAGAAAGTTTTTGGTAGAGAAACTTGTAGAAATCACTTGGGCCTACAACACCACTTGGAAGACCGCCATTAGATTTACTCTATTCGAACTACTATGTGGGAAGAAGGACTTGTTGTCAATTGAATTTGAATACAATACCTTAAGGATGGTAGCTCAGTTAAAGAGGCTACTCTAACTCAATGGTTTAGATTAATTCAGTCTACAAGCTCTCTTACACACTGAGGTAATCCAGCTACAGAGGAAGATTTAGCATGAAAAACACATTAGGGAGAATACTTTCCAAGAAAGTGATTGGGCCCTTCTCTATGACTCAATGTTAAAGGATTTGAAGGGTCCCTATCTAATGGAAAGATATCAAGAGAATGGGTTTGTCCAAATCATAACAATTGAAGATGAAGGTATTCCCTTACTTGGCAATGGTTACAGGTTGAAGTTGTAAAAAAAAAAACACCCTATCCAAGGAAGAGTTTATTAGTTCAATCAACAAGGAATTGAATGTGATTGTGAGGCTCACATCCCTAAGTCCAAAAAGCTTCTAAAAAAATAAATAATATAAATAAAGGGCCTAAATGAAAACCTCCATGAGGCATCTAAGGCTAACTCTTGTTTGAAAACCTCTATGAGGCATCCCAAGAGAAAAACAAAAAAAATATAAAAAAAGAGAAGGAAAATAAGATGAAAATATCTCGAGGTGAAAACCTTCTCTAAGGCACCTAGGGCAAGCATGAAGGTTGAAAACCTCTCTAGAGGCAATTTGCATGTCTCAAAAAAAAAGAATAGAAAAGAATAAGACACAAGGGGGGAGTCCTTACATCCATTTTGTTAACATTTCTCTTTTGCAGGGCTCCAGGCAGTCAAGACGACAATAGTTACAGAACAAGTTCCATAGCTTATCCCTCCATATTTATTAGCCATACATTTCATTTTCATTCTCTTCATCCACCTCCCTACCTCTCTCCACCATCTAGCCAACAATTGAACCATGTTTTGACTCATTTTTGAACTGCTACAAGACTGTCCTGAATTGCTACAAGAGCAACCTGAGATGCTACAGGAGGGAAATCCACGTGGAAAAAGAGGCCCAAAAGATCATGTTTTCATTTGGATATATTGGGATAGGTCCACCAAATATTCCTTCATCACTCATCTACTCCATTCAACCGAATCATCCTCAAAATTCCACTTCTGCCACTCATAAAAAAAAAAAAAAAACAGAGAGAGGACTTTGCCTTCACCTTTTTCACCACCTTCACCACTTTTTCTGATTCTAATCCTGTCCTCATACCACTTATGATTTTTCCTAATCCCTCAATGCAATCTAAGGTCTTGATGGGGAAATAAGTGACTGCTACATGAAGGATATCAGTCTTGTAAAAGATTGCACAGTTCCAACAATATCTTGAATGACATTTTTTTTCCAACTCCAGAATAGAAGATGCAACCACCCCGAGGAATCATGAGGCCATTTATGAAGCTTGTAAAGTTCACAGCATCCCTTAAGAGCATATGTAAGTTCATTTATCCACTCCAATAGTAGCAGATCAAACATTGGAATGAGGCCTACATGGAAGAAATATTTCATCAGTTGACTACATCATCATGTTGTGAAACCCTGTGCATAAGTAAGAAAGGAAAGTTAGCACCTCTAGAGGTTAGTTAATCAATCATCATCTCATCATCAACTTGCATGCATCTCCAACACTTCGACATCTGATGTAGGCTCAGGTATACCACCCCTCACCTCTTCCCTATGCACATAATGGAAAAAATGTGTTTAATGATTCAGAATAGAGTTTTTACGGGCTGGAGGTGGATAGTAATCTTGGAAACCTTCAATTAATAAACTACAGTTTCACCATCCATCCATCCAATGTGGAAAATTCAAATTAAGTGAGGTGATTATTATGAGGAGTGGGGCCAATGGTTAAAAAGGAAATTCATGCAAAATCCAAGTCACCAAAGTGCTCTGAGCCATTACCACAAAAGGGAATAAAGTTTAAAAGGCTCAATTCCATTTGCACAATTGCTCCAAAATAGTTGGAGAGACCCACCAAGGTACTGAATGATAAGCTAGATGCTACCAGATATTACATAGGGTGCCACCGAACTGCTACAGGCTAAGTTTGCAGGTGCTACAAGAAGATCTGAATTTCTACAGGAGCATAGGAACGAAGCTACAGGGATGAATTAAGGACATAAAGGGATCCAAAGCCACCAAATATTTCCCACAAACACTCATGCACACAAGAAAATCATCTTGGAAATGGTAAGTGGCCTCCTCCCTCTCTAATTTCCATACACCTGCATGAAGAATTCTACTTAAATCAAGTATCATGTAGCAACCATTGTGCAGTAATTTCCTTTGAAAAAATTATCTTATAAGAAGGAAAGATAGGAATAGAGAAAAGTTTGTTTCATAGTAAAAAAATATCGTCCTTCTCCCCCTCTGTTAAGAAGAAAACTAGCCACAATATTTTCACCTGAGATTTCTCTGGGGGAAATATTGAAAATACACCTAAAATAACGTAGAGAAGGAGCAGTAGGAGCAATGGGAGGGGGTTTCAATGGAAGAGAACCCACAAACATAAAAAAAATCCATCAGCATCCCCCTGTTATGGAAATTTGTCTGAGACATCAATGGATGGGACTTTTTGAGAAATTATAGGGATATGATGATGAAATAACTCAAGAAGTTTCCATGGCCATCAATTTTGAGGGGGAAATAGTGCCACTACTATTGTTAGAGGATTTTCCATCCCTCTAAATGCAGAAATCATAAGCAGAGTAACCACCCTACCATTAGAATTTTTATGGAGCAAGGAGGATAAGGCAATCGGTGTTACAGCCAAGAAAAACTTCTTCCTTCATAGAGAGAATCCTATAGAAGATAAAAATGGAGTAAGAAGAGAGAGCCTCCCCTTACCTTTGAAGTGGCCTATCACATCCTTAAATACATATCTTGTGAGGGGAGGTTAAGCATTGTGTATGCCTATCACTTTAGACTACTCCATGAGCTAAGTTTTCAGACAGAGTTTCTGATTCCACAGAAACTCAGTGTTCCACATTTCCTCTTACACTCCATCATTCAAATGAACCAGAAATTGTGGAAGGGGAAGCACTAACACATTTCCCATCATGGCCTCATCAAGCTAATTGTCATGGATGCCTTAAGCCACCTAAGGAACCTTGTGTTGTGGACTAACTTTGTAGAAATCGACAGGGAGGTTTTCATTGAAACACAAACCATCACCTCCACATAGCAAGAAGAAAAACCAATATCTAGTACTAGGGGTAGGGAAGAGAAGTAGGAAGAGAAGGAGAAAGAATAAACGAAGGAAAGAGAGGAAGAGAAATAAGGAGAATAGGAAGAGAAACCTGAGGAGCCTCCAAACCTTAAGGAATAAAAAGACAGGGGAAACAAATAATTCTCTCACCAGTAAACACAAAGCAAGAGGTGGCTACCACATTGGCCACACTTGGCACACTAGTCAATCCCAAAAGAATGAAACCAAGGCAAGGACCCTTGTACTTTAAAACAAGGAAGAGCATCAGGATAAGGCAAGGGAAGCCTTAACCTCCTTCAAAATCCCTTATAACCATTGATGAATCAACAAGCAAAAAGGAAGAAGTGGGACTTAGTGAAGGGAATATTGAATAAGTTACCTCTCCCAAAGCCAAGAGTAAACCACATGTACCACCCATAGGGAGGCCCACCACTAGACCAAACAATTCTAAGAGGCTCAAAGCACAAGATTCCCTTCCATAGGAGAAACAAAAGTTGCTACAGGAGAAACAAGGGTTGTTAGAGGAGAAACAGGGACTGATAAAGGAGAAACAAGAGATGTTACAGGAAGATGCAGCCACATCAAAAGGAAAGGAGGAAGATCTCCAAGAACTCTAGGAGCCTGATCCACAACTTAACCTTGAATCTTCTAACAAATTTGTTGAAGGAGGTAGGATTATACCTGAGAAATTTTCTATACCACTCTTCTTTGAGTTGGAAAAGGAAAGAGGTCGAACTCATAGATGGATACAAATTTCAAAGTCCAAAAAGGTGGAAGCCTCATGGAGGAAAAAGTAAATGAAATGAGAATGGAACTAAACAACTTAAGTTTGATGGAGTAAACCATGAAGGACAAGCTACATACAGAGAACAAAAGGCTAAGAGAGCAGCTGCAAGAAAAAGAGGTATAACGTTCCACTATGGAAATTTTATCCATGGAAGCCATACAATGCAAGAAACCATCCAAATCCTATGCCATCTTCCTCAAGGAGAAGTGGTTGCAATTCTAGATAAATACATTAGCACAATATGGCTCTTTACCTTTCCAAGACTACAGAAAGTTCATTGAATTTTGAAAAAGGGCATGTATTGAGGATAGGGATAAACTAGTCGAGTTTTACATGCACAATATTATCCTCACAGACATGAACTTCTAGGACCCCAACTCAAGATTAGGGGACATGAAGCTAATGGCATTAGCCTTTTGGTTGACCCGTGGGGAAACAAGAGCTGAAGAAGTAAAAAGGGTGATGACAAAACAAGAGAGGGATTCCTTATACATTAGAGCATAATTAGTGAGACACAAGGTTATCATCAGTAACCACCACCTCATCTCCACTGATCATGAATTGGCACCTTTGTATATGGAAGCCCAAGAAAAAACTATCCTCCATTTTGAGGACACCTTTAGGATGTTGGGGACCAAACGTTTGTAGGCTTCTCAAAGAAGATAGCATGCCCTACCTCATAGTTTGAAAATCAAAGAGTATCACTCCCCAGAAAAACAAAGGAATTCCTTGGAGAGAACTCCACTATACAAAAGAATCATGTAAAGGTTTAAGATCAAGTGTATAGAACTCAAACTTAGTCCTCCCTTACTGTTTTGCCTACAAGAGAGAATAAATCGGGGAGAATAAGAAAAGGAATGGATAGACATAGAAGCAAATGCAACTTTCTATCCACATGAAGGCACACCATTTGAGTTTCCTTGGGATGTCAGAGAGGCCACCAGGGCCATGAATGAGATTCACATCAGTGGTTGAGTTGCTCAAAGGGGGAGAAACACCTTCAGCAAGGGGTGATGATGGGTCGCATCAGTAGGTATATTTTGAGGTCCTTTGTGTTATTTTCCAACCCTTAAAACTTTTCTTTTCTCACATTAATTCACATTTTTAGCAATATTATGCTTAGTAAGAAGACTAGAGGGTTCTTTTCATATTGCATGGCCTACTGTGATTAATATGCAGGTAAAAGAAGAATTTTTGGAGATGTTTACTATGCAGGGGCTTGGTGGAGACATCCAAAGAGAATGCAGGGGGGATTCTCCACTTCATTAACTCTCCAAATCAACTTGAGATAAAATATTTGTCACCAATAGCTCGAATTCACTAGCATCTAAGGAACTCTAGTGCATGTGAAGATGAAAGGGAACCAAATCCACCAATTTTGAGATTTTTGAGGGGAGCATTCCTCCTTTAAAGGGAGATGCCCCTCAGCAACCTTTTGTATAAATAAACTAACCTAAAGGCTCATTAGGATTCAATTTTTTGTTGAAGATAGGAGTAGCTACTGAGAGCCTCATGCTTGGTATTATTATTTCCATATTTAATATGATGTGTGTGACTCTTATTTTATGTCAATGAGATGTTCATTGTTGGCCTCCATTTGAGTTAGTTTTGGAGGCTTGAAACCATTGGGTTTGGACCCAACCCAAAGGATTTAGTCCCTCTCTTGTATTCTTTCCTTTTTTTTCTCGTTCAATTCATTGTAATTCTTTTATTGTTTAAGTACGAACTACATAAAAAAACATGTAGTGGAAAGATTGGTTGGAATATCTACTACAACAACTCAAAAACATGTGTATATGATTTCTTGGAAATTGTTAAGTGTTGGTTTTTCATCCTTCTGCATGCTTGCTTTCCGCAACTTAGAAGTTAGTATCACTTATTTGGAATTTAGAGTTGTTTTGTAGGGTAGAGTATATTTTAATAAAATTCAACCCATATTTTCCATGTTAATTTATTTTGTTGTAATATTGATCATTTAATGCATTTCCTTGATTGGTTTGCATGGATTATGTTGACTTGCAGGGGTGGGCACACTCTTCCACATCCGCCTAAATCATTCCATATCTCTCCCAAAAATTATCATCGTCATAAGCCATGAGAAGTCTGTAATCTTGTCTAGTTTCATCTTCATCACCATTAGATAAACCATCGCTATCTTCATGAGTATAGTAACTCCTTTTATTCACAACTTGTTTTCTATTCCCTTTTGCATATTCCTTTCCTTTTTCAAATTTATCTTTATGAGGACATCTAGCAGCATAATGATCAACTCTGCCACAACAAAAGCATTTGAAGGGTGACTTACCTCTAAATCTTCCAGAACCCCATCAAAGCTTTTGGGCAAAGTTTACCTCATCTTCTTCTTCTAAAATATGTCATGATTCATTGTGTTCTTTCCTTTTGCTAAAGCTTTGAATGCGGCTTCTCTCATATCTAATGGTCCTCCTTTTCTCATCTCAAAGGCAGTTAAGATTCTGTGAAGCTGTGTCATAAAGATATTCTGCAGATCTTGTTTTTCTTCTATGGCATACACTTTGGATTCAAATTTAGCAAACAGGGATCTCAAAACTTTCTCAACTAAGGTAACTTCCTTAATTTCTTCACCTAGATTCTTCATGCAATTGACAACCTCATCTATACGTAAGAAATAACTAGCTATGCTTTCATCACTATGCAGCTTAAGAGTTTCATACTAAATTCTAAGAGTTTGAAGCTTAACATGTTTTACCTGAGAGTCTCCTTCGTAGCTCAAAACGATTTTGTCTCGTATTTCTTTGGCTAAAAAATCTTCTTCTGGCGTACTCATTCTGAGAATTTGATGAGAGATTTTTTTATGCAAATAAAGAATTGTGTTGCATGCTTCAGCCCATAAGCGCAACAGTAGGCCTTGATCATGTAACATTTCCTGTGTCACTCCCACAATACTTTTGTTCTTCCTTTCATCCACCCCATTCGGTTGTGGGTTATGAGGTGCTATTAACTCTCGTTGAATGCCTTCTGATGCACAATATTTCTTGAATTCATTCTAAACATATTCTCCACCATTATCGTTTCTAAGAGCTTCTACTTTCCTACTAGTATGTTTCTTGACAAGTGCTTTAAAGTCACAAAATTTAGCAAACATATGATCTTTCTTCTACATGAAGAAAATCCAACACTTACGAGAAAAAACATCAACGAATATTACATAATACATGTTCTTGGCCGTGGATGTTTTCGATAATGGTCCACACACATATGGGTGAACTCTATCAAGGATCACTTGCACTCAACTATGTCGAATATATTTGATAGATTTGATTATGTAAAAATAGCAATCTTGATCTTCATTTGAGAAGGTCAATGTCCATTGTTCTTGTTAGGCTTCCTATACCAATGGGTGTCATATATCATGATTGACTTGGTTTAACTCTGAAATATGTTCATACCTTTTCTTGTTGCAAATGTTTTCCATATTTGTGAAAAACAAAAAATTAAAAAATGTAAAGAGGGTATGCCCTAGAAAAAGAATAAAAGGGCGAAAAGAATAAAGAAAAGGTTGAAAAAATGAAAGAAAATGAACCCCAACAAAACGAAAAGACCATGAAAGTGTGTAATCCTAAATGCCACTACTATTTATTTTATGCATAATAAATATTGTGTGCAAATTGTTACTTATGCCACAATCCATGGTAACCAAATAGTTTAATCTTAGTTATTCCATGTTCTGAATTTCATGTTTAGAGATAGAGAATAAATTTTGACCAACAGTTTAATCTTGGTAGATAGGTAGAGAGAATAAAAGGAGCTCAATAGTTTAATCTGAGCCCTTGGATGTAATAAGTGTAGATTTAGATAGATATCACTATGTAAAATAAAAGAAAGTGTGAAAATGGTTTTCCAGTCTAAGTGCACCCTAATAAAGAAGTGAAAATGCTAGGATAAAATAGGTAGAGCAAGTAGATGATGGTTGCAAAATAAATTTGTGGTGAATGGTTAAGTTTAATGCTTAAATATTTTGCTTTCATCACTTGGATAAAGCACAACTCACATTAGAGACAGCACATCAAGGAAACAAAGTCAAATTAATTAACTTCCTTACTCCATTTTTCCCTAAAAATTCACTAATTTCCCCTAAGTGCTAAAGGTACCTATAAACAAGTTAGAGGGGCTCAGAGCATTACTCTAACTTTTGGAGGGACCAGACCCTCGACCCAATAATTTGAAATACCTAAAATACTTAAATCCCCTTCATCAACATTTACCCCTCCATAAAATCATTCCTTCCCTTAATAAAGCTTTTCCTAAGTAAAATCCTATTTTACTTAGGGAAATTAAAACATTCTCCATATAAACCCTCATATTCACTTAGCCTAAGTCTTAAATGTGTATGATGAAAATGCTTTCAGAAACATTTTAACTTAGCGCGCATTCATATCCTACAAAACCATATTAACCGCTAATTAATATTATTATTTAACTCCCGGAAATAAACTACCCCTTATCCGTATTATTATTACAAACCCAATAAATTATATATCCCGCTCCATGGTTGCAATATAACCTTAATAACGTTTGGTAATGGGATTAATTATTCAACCTGTGACTAATTAACAACCCCGACCCCCGCCATGCTAAATAAAGGATTAATTAAGCCTCACGATTAATTACGCCGTAAGGCATTTCCCTCTGAAATCAACTTCCCTCATTGCTTAACTATCATTTTGTGCACCACATGATTAGATGTTAGACGATTAAACAAATTTCAACTGTTAGATGAATGGCCAGGGAAGAGACACCGACAGAGCTGTCGGCCTTGGAGCGAGCGGACGCATATTTAAGGGAATAAATTTGGAATTTGAAGGTCTTCCTCTGAATCATTCTGTTCATGCCGCACCTTAAACTCCAAACCTAAAACCATGAACCTTAAATTTTGATCCAGGAATGAAAGCGTACCAGAATGTCGGACCCCGGTACTTTGAAGGATGCAAAGACTAGGTCGACGGATGGTAGGAGACGAGATTGATTACAGCGTCATTCCCGTAACCTTGCAACCGGCAATCGAAGTGGAGAAGTGAAGTGATCCCAGGCTTTGTAATGCAGGCTTTCATCAACACGGCCCTGGGAAGAATTTCACCTGCGTCGTTCTCCTCGAAAGAATTGGAATCAAGCAATGCAGTTATGGCGATTTCCTCCTGCTCATACGATCTCCGCAAAACCACGTCCTGCGAGTCGGGCGCGTCCCAATCCAAAACAAAGGGCCCTAATAACCTCCTATCGGCCGCCTCTTCCTACGTTCATTCATCCACCAAAGCCTGCTCACAAATCAATCTATAATAGATATTCAGGGGGTTTTCTCTCTATGTTGGGGTATGTAAACTACACTTACCCATCCAATCTGATGGGATGCCTCGTAAGCGATCTCGGATTGCAACACTTGAAGCAGAAATTGGTCCCCTGCTTCTGCTCGTTTATTGGTTGCGAAAGTGCTGCTGTTTCTCTTGTAATGTATGAAGAAATTTGATGACAATGCTGGCCATGTTTGTATTGCCTTTGGATTTGAAGTGAAGGATGTTGCAATTCCTCTGCACTTCCCAACTCCTGACCACAAAAAAATAATTGGATGGCCTTCTTCTTCATCATCCTTATTTTCATTTTCTATTGCATCTGTTTGTGTGCCGAGAAGAAGAAGAAGTGGGTGACTGTTTAATTTTTAACCATTTGCGGTGGAAATTAGCATAAGAATATTTGTTAAATGTTTCAGGAGGTAGAGATTAATGTTTCATTTGGGTTTTTCCTAAAAGGATTTGTAAAATGTTGCAGGGGTAAAGATGCAGCTCTGTTTGGGTAAATGTGTTTAATGTTGAATTTAAATATAATAGTGAATTTTTAAAAAGTGTATATAATTTTCTATTTTTTATTACGATGGTGGTTAATGGTTAAGAGGTCAGGGTGTGTAATTGAGTAGTTGTGTGAGATAATATATAATTTTTAATTATCCAGTAAGGCGTTTTTTCTCTAAAATCTTCCCTCATTGTCTACCTGTCATTTTGTGCACCACACGATTAGATGTTAGATTAGATGTTAGACGATTAAACAAATTTCCAGCGTTAGATCAATGACAAGGGGAAGAGACACGGGCAGAGCTGTCGGCCTTGGAGCGAGCAGAGGCATCTTCAAGGGAGTAAGTAAATTTGGAATTTGAAGGTCTTCTTCTGAATCATTCTGTTCATGCCGAGCAGTTTCTGGTAGCCAGTGCAGCGTAACATGGGGAGGCCCAACTTAAATTCATTGCAGTCTCAGTGGCCCCATGTGGGCATTGCAGGCAATTTCTGCAAAAATTTTGGGGTGTGCCTGAGATTAACATATTGATTGCTGATGAGCATGCCGAGACCCGGTCTCTATTGTATTTCTTTCCCCACCGATTTGGTCCAGATGATTTGGAGGAAAGCACGTTTTCATTTTATGAAAGAGGTTGTGGAATTTATATCAGATTGGTTGTTGCCTTTGTTGTATGTTTTACAAGATGTCGCTGTGTGATCAGAAATATCAACTGTTTTTAAGAATCTTCTGAGAACAAATAGGACTTGCTCTATCGGACCATGGGATCAATTCTGGAAATTATTCCAAGATTGGTGACCCAAAAGCAGAATGAATACTAATGGGATGACTATCAATTTCTAGCCGAGTGCCATATATTATTATATGTGGAAGTTGGAACTGGTATGAGTACCCGCACCTTAAACTCCAAACCTTAAACCATGAACCTTAAATTTCGATCAAGGAATGAAGGCGTACCAAAATGCCGGACCCCGGTATTTTGAAGGATGCAAAGACTGGGTCGACGGATGGTAGGAGACGAGATTGATTACAGCGTCATTCCCGTAACCTTGCAACCGGCAATCGAAGAGGAGAAGTGAAGTGGTCCCAGGCTTTGTAATGCAGACTTTCATCAACACGGCCCTGGGAAGAATTTCACCTACGTCGTTCTCCTCAGAAGAATTGGAATCAAGCAATGCAGTTATGGCGATTTCCTCCTGCTCATACGATCTCTGCAAAACCACATCCTACGAGTCAGGCGTGTCCCAATCCAAAACAAAGGGCCCTAATAACCTCCTATCGGCCGCCTCTTCCTGCGTTCATTCATCCACCAAAGCCTGCTCACAAATCAATCCATAATAAATATTCAGGGGGTTTTCTCTCTATGTTGGGGTATGTAAACTACACTTACCCATCCAATCTGATGGGATGCCTCGTAAGCGATCTCGGATTGCAACACTTGAAGCAAAAATTGGTCCCCTGCTTCTGCTTGTTTATTGGTTGTGAAAGTGTTGTTGTTTCTCTTGTACTGTATGAAGAAATTTGATGACAATGTTGGCCATGTTTGTATTGCCTTTGGATTTGAAGTGAAGGACGTTGCAATTCCTCTGCACTTCCCAACTCGTGACCACAAAAATAATTGGATGGCCTTCTTCATCATCCTTATTTTCATTTTCTATTGCAACTGTTTGTGTGCCGAGAAGAAGAAGAAGTGGGTGACTGTTTAATTTTTAACCATTTGCGGTGGAAATTACCATAAGAATATTTGTTAAATGTTTCAAGCGGTAGAGATTAATGTTTCGTTTGGGTTTTTCCTAAAAAGATTTGTAAAATGTTGCAGGGGTAAAGATGCAGCTCTGTTTGGGTAAATGTGTTTAATGTTGAATTTAAATATAATAGTGAATTTTTAAAAAGTGTATATAATTTTCTATTTTTTATTACGATGGTGGTTAATGGTTAAGAGGTCAGGGTGTGTAATTGAGTAGTTGTGTGAGATAATATATAATTTTTAATTACGCAATAAGGTGTTTTTCTCTGAAATCAACTTCTCTCATTGCCTACCTGTCATTTTGTGCACCACACGATTAGATGTTAGACGATTAAACAAATTTCAAGCGTTAGATCAATGACAAGGGGAAGAGACACGGGCGGAGCTGTCAGCCTTGGAGCGAGCAGACGCATCTTCAAGGGAGTAAATTTGGAATTTGAAGGTCTTCCTCTGAATCATTATGTTCATGCCGAGCAGTTTCTGGTAGCCAATGCAGCGTAACATGGGGAGGCCCAGGTTAGATTCATTGCAGTCTTAGCGGCCCCATGTGGGCATTGCAGGCAATTTCTGCAAGAAGTTTGGGGTGTGCCTGAGATTAACATATTGATTGCTGATGAGCATGCCGAGACCCGGTCTCTATTGTATTTCCTTCCCCACTGGTTTGGTCTAGATGATTTGGAGGAAAGCACGCCACCAGTTTTTCAAACTCACTTTAATGGCTTGGCATTCCGGTCTATGAATTCTCATGAATTGAACCTTAAGTGTAATGATGGAGATGTGAAGGAAGATGTGTTGAACTTATGTAACGGTGATGTAGATGTAAAGGAGGAAGATATCCACAACCCTTCAGGCTCTGAAGATTTGCGTCAACTCAAGGTAGCAGCTCTTAAAGCTGCAAACTTGTCACATGCTCCATATAGTAAGTGTCCTTCTGGAATCGCTCTGATGACAACAAAAGGGGACATTTGTACAGGATTTTATATTGAGTCTGCAGCATTCAACCCCAGCCTTTTTCCCTTGCAAGTTGGTATTATTGCATTTCTTTGTCAGGATGGAGGAAACTATGAAGATATTGTTTACGCGGTCCTTGTGGAGAAGGAAGGAGCTATTGTTCAGCAAGGTGATACCATTAAACTTGCTCTGCAGAAATTTTTTCCCAAATGTTCTTTTCATCTATTCAATTGTTACAAGGAATGATCTTATCACACTCTTAGTCATTTCCATTTAAGATCAGTCAAAGGTTCTAGGATGATTACATCACAAGATTAGGCAGGGCAACTCAGTTGTTCTGATACATCTGTTCCAATATGTAATTAGTATCTAATATGGCCATATGTGAATTGGAATATACATCTCTCATGTGTCTACGTTACTTTCAGACAATTTTCAGGCAATAATGAACTCATTAGTCAGTCTACTCAGAAAAATCTAGTATAATGCTTACAAGCCCAAGACTTTGTGCGTTGTGGATGCTTCGACCTATGTCGGCCTCTGGATCGCAAAAGGCCTTCACCAAATAAAGAGGAGGCTCCTAATATGTAGCAAAACACAACAATCAATTGATATTCAAGTTGTTTAACATTTATGGATATCAAGTTGTCAGTCATCCTAAGATATAGCTGAGGAAGTTTTCACAAATAAAGATGACAACATAAGATGTGGCCAACAACATCAATCACTTCAAAAAATTGTTAGAGATGCTAGCACTTGTTGAGGCACCAATTCAAAATGTACATGCAGTCATCGCCTTGCTTGCATTACTAGCCTAATCTTATGACAGTCTGGTCACTTCATTTGACACAGAGCCCAAATCGCCATAATAATGCAAGAGAAGACATGAAAGAAATATTCAAGGTTGATAACAAAAAAACACGGTTTTCTTTCAGCAAGTAGGAACAAGAAGTTCGAGAAAAAGGTTGTTGATCTGACACGAAAATGAGATTCGCTTGCAATTATATTTTTTGTTGCTAAAATAGCCAGGTATAATTCATTTATTGCAGAAAGCAATGGCACCACACCAAAGAAGCATTGGAAAATATTTTCAGTTGAAAAGGAGGATAAAGCAAATGTGGCAACATAATTCAGGTAGTCTGAGCCTACTACTTACATCAATGCTCCACCGGTTGGTGCCCTTGCATTTTTCCGTGGTCATCCTTCCTAGCAAGCATGTGAAAATTAATGTGCACCAAATTCCTCTCACAGAATTTATATATTTGTATCAATCTTACCCAATGAAAAGCCCAAATAAACATGCATTGGCAAAGTTGCATCGCTGGCACATGGATGTAGGGAAACTTGCTGGCGATGGTTTAGGATTATTGATTTTCATGGCTCCATGGGTTTAAGTGGTAGTAACAAATCAAGCACACTGGATGCAGGAGCTTGAGTTTGCAATTGTAATGGCGGTGGTTTATTGTATTTTTTTCAACTAAAAAAATTGTGTTTGGAGCAGTTTTCAGATACATATAATTTTGCTTGAGATTGGACCGCGTTTGGAGCAATTTTCAGATATATATAATTTTGTTTGGGATTAGACCTCCCTACTTAACTATTGACCATTAAACCACGTCCTAAAAATTATTGAAGATGTCTGAATGGCTCAGTGGTTCATTATAAATCTAGTAACTCATTACGATGCAATGGGAAAACACCTTCAGTGTCGCTCGAACCTGCGCCCAAATGGAGACCTTGAACGTATCTGTTTCGCCAAATGCTGGGAGCTGCCAATGTAGACAATTTATAGTAGCACGGGGTGGGATTCGTATGCATGGGCCTTTCGGGTGCCCGCCAAAATGGTGGATGTCATTGTTCACAGAGTATAATTTACCTTACGCCTAGGGCACAGCCTGCCGGGATTCAGCACCGCGAGCGGACCTACAAGGTGAGCAAGCACCGTGGACAGGAGAAATGAATGTTCGAGAGGACCTGTTCCAGTTGTGCGAATGGAGAAAATGAATTTTTGGCACGAGGGATCGTTTGAAATTGCACGGGTGTTGGTTGCGAGCACAGCAGGTGCCAGCTCGGAGGTGGTGAGGAAAAGAAGCATTAATTAGTGTTATATGTTATCGATTGCTTTAGATACTGTTATATGTTATCAATTGCTTTACATAGTGTTATATGTTATCTATTGCCTTACGGCGTTTTCTTTGCAACGTCTGGTGCAAATGCTAGTTAATAACTTTTTGACGAATCGCATTACCCCGATGTAATTAAAAGTTTTTAATTAAAGTTGGGCCCCCTCCATTAAACACCAGTCACTTCCCAATCCCCAACCACCATTAGATTGGATCTCCCAGATCTGATAGCTATCTTTCATATCATGCGGGCCTTTTGGTCGGATGTTATACATGCAATATGAGCAGTTTTCCCAAAAGCATTGATGCTACGTGTCAGTTGATAAGTGGAATCGCGCGGCCCCCCCTCAATACCACCTACCTCCCATAAGCAATGTGATAAAACCTACTTACCGCCTCCCACAAAGGACAAAACATCACATAATTAAGTTGACATCACCTGTCATTGTTGCTCAACCCGCCAAAAAATTGACTGCATAAAAAACAAAGGGTAATCGATTTCGCATCCTTTATCTAGAATAGTTCCATGCATGCACGTAGTACATCCAAATCAACCAGTTCATCCCCAAACTATCAAAAACCTTGAACTTTGCCCTTCAACGCCACTACAGTCTACTATGTGCATCCTGCGAAAGCGAACATCCTTGCAATTTGCCCAAAAACAAGTATTTACCAAACTTTCTCCCAGAAACCATGTTATATACTGGAATTCCTCTAAATTTCTTTAAAACCCAAAATTTTTAGTATATTTGAGTTGTTAAGCTTAATTCAAAACTCCCAGACACCTCTTTTTTTAACAATTTCATTAGTAATCCCAGTTTCGTCCCTGAAAACACAAGAACCAGGATGGAAACCCTCGTGGCCCTTAATGTACCTCCAATCAATGCTCCCCATAAAGACTTGGATTACCTTCCATTAGCAGATAAAGACTTCCAAATAGAGGACCTTGAAACTAATAAATGCCCCCTGAAAGTATATTGTCGATGCCGAGATGATTACATGAACAATTCAGATACCATAGGACTTTGGGAATCAAATCTCCCAAAATACATATTCCCTTCTATGCACATTTTCCCAGACATTATCCACCAATGTCAGGCTAATTATAACCCTAACCTCAGAGCTGTAATGTCCCCTGACCAGTCAATCTTTTTTACCATTGCTATTGATTCAATTAATGAAATATTACAGCTTCAGCCTGGCCAAAACCTCACCCCCATTTCCATTGGAGAATTACTTGAAAAATCCTCCAAAATGTCTAATTCTGAACTCGGTCGTATTTGCCATACCTTCATGGATAAGAATCATCTACCCAAAGATCCCTCTCCCTATCTGACATGTTTCTTCACTGAGATGGGCCAAAATATTGTTAATATGATTGTTGCCATTATGGGTTTCAATACTAGTGAAGTTTGTTGATGAATTGACCCTAGTTCTCATGTCTATCTTCACCCCTGGATAGCCTCCTGCTATCAAATATGACTATGTTACATTCATTGCTGAGAAAATCCATGACCAGTTCATGAGGATAGAAAATGAGAGATTTTTTAAGTATTCTACAGTCATCTATCACCTCTTCCTTTACTATCAATTTGATAAGTTCCCTTTCTCTATGCATAAGCTTGATACAAAAGGTAGCCCTAGGTCAGTCATTTTCTGGACTTCTATCTTTCACTACTCACCCTCCTCTTTTTATTCATATATAGATTTCATTGATCAGTTTGTCCATCCTATAACTACCATACTAACAGAAAGTTCTCCTCCTAGAATCAGTGATGATATCAAAATAATCCTTCAGTTGTCAAAGCAATATAGGATAGGTGTTTGGTACTTATACCAGAATCATACTGAGATCAGAGTCTATGGGTGTGAACTGCCTCCATTCAAATTTCCCAAATATGACCCCATGAGATTATTTGCCCTGGAGTACTATAGGAAAATAATCAACTTTGATTAAATCCATTTCATGAAAGCAAAGAAGAAATCCCAATTGAGAATCAAAGACCACTTAGGCCCATTTGTGTGTAACAATAGAAAGGCAGGGCAAGAAGCAAAAGAAATCATAGAGAGGAGGATGCATTTAAAGAAAAGATTTGCTTGGGCCTATGATCCTCACAATTTCATCTGTGATAGGAGGATAAAACACAAGTTATCACCTTTATCCATCACAGCATCCCTGAAATAGAACAATATGCTAATATGAATGAATGGAGGGAAGGGACATTGATAGAGAAAGATAGTGATAAAGTTGAAGTTGAGAATGTGACAAAAGATTTGGACAAAAGACTTGACTTGGACTCCTTTGTACATGTGCATGCAAATTCTTCCCAAAGGCTAGCCCAGGAAACCAGTGCTCCCACAGCCGAGCCTTCACAGAGGCAAAATCAGGAAACATGACCATCTACATTAGAACAACCATATACAACAGAATAGCCAGAGAAATCAAAAAACAGCCTGAAATATCTGTAGAGTTGGACCCACCACAGCCACATCCAGCTCAAACTAATATGGGAAATCCTCCAGTACTACAGACTCCTCTAAATGAGGAAAAGAATCTAAAAAGAGACAGGGAAGCAACTACCCCTCCAAGCATACCCACAGATCAACCCTTTGCTAAGATGCAAAGGATGAATCCATATTCAGAGGAGGAATTCATTGGAGAAACTACAAAAAGCATAAGAAAGGAAGGACAGATATTTTACAAACATTCCCAATAGGTGGGACACCCTCAAGTTCACAAAGGTGGGAACTAGAAAGACAACAGAGCATAGAAGTTTCATCTCTCAGGTCTTCTTCTGAGAAAATTATAGATATAAAGGGGAAGTTTAAAAAAATCAAGACAAAGAATGAGCAACTGAAGGCCCAAGCCTATGATCAGTACTTAAAGATGGCCCCTACAAACCAGACCAGATTGATGTCAACCTTTGACATCAAAGAGGGCAAAATGCAAATGAGTTTCCTAAAGCCCACAGTGTTGTAGATAAAATCCTTGGTAGATTATCTCAAAACTGACTTTGAAGTCATGGCTAAAGACATCCACCCTATAGACCAGATTGAACTACACAAGAAAACAAGAGAGATGGTATATTCAACACTGACTAGCAAAGCAATGATGGCTCATAGACTACAAAATTCATTGAGCAACACTATAGCTCAATTGCTGCTAGAGAAAGCCTCCTCACAAGCAAAATATAACATAATAAAATCATTGGAAGATTTAGTAATTGAGTTGGGTCATGACCCAAAAGATGTTAAGGCAACAGAAAGCTTAGTTACGAAAAAGAATGAAGACATAGTTGCACTTAGAAAACAATTGAAGTTGCCACCACTCATTCACCCTCAGATTGCTGAGGTTATAGAAAATAAAAATGAAGAAGAACTTATGGACTTGGTCCTTAAGTTAAATGAGCAATTAAAGGAAACAAAGCAGGAATTGGAGAAATCAGTGTAGTCAAGGCAGAGTGAGTCGACCACATAGCCTCAAACTGTAGTGCTAGTAGTTTCAATAGCAGTCCCTTCTACACTGGCAACTGTTTTAGCACCAAAACTTCCTTTGGAAACAGCTGCACCCATAGAGGCAACAGGTACATCACAAGCAGGTACACCTACACAGAACACAGAGGACTTGATTAAGTCAATGGAAGAAATGAAACTCCAAGTAACAGAGCTACAGAAAGTAAAAGATAAATTCACTACTTTGGAGTGGAAATATGATATATCAAAGATGAATTATGCAGAAGAGATGAGGAAAAACAAAGGCATGGCCCAATAAATTAAAGCATTGGAGAAGGATCTAACATTTGAAAATCCTTTGACAGACATTAGGAAGATATTGTGGACCAATATCATTGATTCCATCAATGACAATTGGTCATCAATTCAAATTATTTTTGAACAGATTGATCTATTAAAGCTTGCTCTTGAAGAAATTGAGAATACCAAAGAAGAGTTGGGTAGGAAACCTAAGGAAACTATCAGATTAATCAATTTTTTGAACAGTAAAAACAGGCAACAGTTAGAAAAATTAGACATTGAGGATAGGACTGCTACCATTCTCGAAATAAAGAAAGTGTTGACCAAAAGGAATCTAATGCAAGGCCTAGAACGTAGATGCCAAAGCATGTAGGAAGATATAGATGAGTTCATGAAGAAATTTGACATCTTAAGAATGAAAGGACTCCCCAGTCCTTTAGTCATCAATGATAAGTTAATGGTTCAGATTGAGTACATTAACAAATTGCATGAGCAGGTTGACAATCAAGCTAGCTCATCTTCAACCAAGGCATTACCAACAGGGAAAGTGTTGTATGATGGTTTAGAGAACCTCTTTTTTATTGAACATGAAGTAAAGCACTTATTCCCGGTACAACCCAGTTTTGTAAAATATACAAAAGCAGATGAAATTTACATGAAGCTAACAAAAACAAGAATACCAAAGGATGATTGGTGGATCAACATGACTGACATCCTATAAATTACCATGGTAAACAGTGTGGTAAATAGAAATATTCACCATAGTAAATTTTGGTAAAAAGGATGAATACCGGTGAACAGGTGAAATAGTATCAGTTAAAAAGATCAAATAATGACCAACATAGAGTTGCTAAGACAACAGCAAGATGTAGATTCATAGAGCATGCCTCCAGCTCCTTCAAAAAAACAGGGACAACAAAAATCAATGCATTATTTGTCACTATATTCGAGACCATCTGTCTCTATATTTGTGTAAATAGGTATTTTATTTTCCTAGAATAAATCTCATTTAGTTATGAGATATTTTGATGTAAATTTTGTATAGATACTTCTTTATTCGAAGTACTAGGGGTGGATTCAAAGACATTTCTATAGACATTTTCTTCTGGAATCGAAGTGCTATTGTACCAAGACTTGTATGGCTTGATGGATCAAGGAATAAAGTAAATATTGTTCACGAGATAGTTGTGTCAAATAGAAATCAAATAAATATTATATATCTCTTGTTTATTATTTTTTTTCCTCTATTTATTAATAATCATATGTGTTTTCATAAAACCTAAATGATAAACAAGTAATGATTTTTCAGAAATTGCTTTACTGCACTTTGTTTTAAACTGTTTATCTTCTCAATTTTTTCTGCTAGACTATCATAATTATGGAATTCTTGAATTCTTCCTTACTTCGCAGTTTATCCCTTTGGTCCTATTGAACAAAGAATTCTTAATTTTTCTTTGTTGATATGCCTCTTTTGTTCCTCATCTTGACCTCGATTAAAGGATTCTTCATTGCCCTTTCTCCTTGGTTAAGACCATCTCATCCACTTGAACTTGGCAGTTGCCTTTTGTTTTACTACCTTTCCCTGTGAATTTTCCCTTTAATAAGTGATCTAATCCAGTTAAGCCAGTATTCGATTGACTCCATAGCCCAATGGCTTGAAGGCCTTTCTCTATCCATCTGTTCCCATAATTCCACCATCCAACCAAAAATCCCCTACAAGATTTCATAGCTAGCCTAATATCTCACAAAAGAAAGCTAAATCATAAAGAGAGAACCCTATCTAAGTATAGATTGGCTAGATTCTGTACTTAAAATATTGGTTTGTGGTTACCTCGGAGTGTCCCTTCTTTTGATAACTTCTAAGGGAAAATCTGAGTGATAACAATTCTTTTAAAATCTAGTTCACCTATTTCATGTTTAATTAGGATCATCCTTGCATGTAGTGGGTGCTAGCCTGAGGCAATTTCTGCCATTGGAGGACTAAAACGGACTATATT
Organism: Pinus taeda; assembly: GCA_000404065.3. Classification (NCBI taxonomy): domain Eukaryota; kingdom Viridiplantae; phylum Streptophyta; class Pinopsida; order Pinales; family Pinaceae; genus Pinus; species Pinus taeda. The sequence continues at coordinate 90,294 of APFE030460780.1, forward strand.
TGTGTGAATGTTCTGTTCACTTTTGAAGGAAATGTAAACAACAACATTGTACCATGGTTGTAGGTTGGACATCGTTCCAATGTTTGAACTTCATGGTGGTAATTCTTTAGCAGTATAATCTACTTTGGGTATCCACTATTGAAAAGAAAGCACATCAGTTTTACTTTGGATATCCACTATTGAAAAGAAAGCACATCAGTTTTGCTTCAAACTACTTCTATTGCAGGATAACTGGATTGGATTTATCCAGTCCTTATAGCTTTTGTATATGTAACTACAAGTTTCTAAATGAGGTGTTTAACCATATGACATATGGCTAGCATTAACTTGTGTTAGTATTGTAAGGATAAGTAAATATATCTAGTGCACTTTTATTGACATCCAAGAACTGTAGTATTGCAACTTGCATGGAAATTTTAGTATGGAATAAACAAGGTAATCTAATGCGTTTTAAGATCACTAAGATTCCAGAAACAACATTTTCTTCTATATGGTAAATTTTAGAGTAACTCTGGGTTGTGGGATAAATAATTGTTGTTGATGAAAGATTAGTATTGAATCAAAACCACACTTCTTGTTTGAGGCATCAGTATTTATCAGCATCAACATCTGTAACAAGTTCTTCTATTTAATATACAAAATGGCTTGAAGCAAGAAATACTAGATATTAAACACACCCAAATGCAAGCTTCCAGTGGTTCTATTGATCAACTTGCACATATCTTTTTCCATCTCCATAGCTATTGCTTTATCCACCGTAGGTCATTATGACCTCTGGAACTGAGCTAAACAATATACATACTTGTACATTTGCTGAAAGTATTTATGTACTATCCCAGCAAATCTCATATGCATGTTATCTTCTTCATAACTGCGTCATTGATAGGCTTACTCATCTCGATTCTTATATCAATGTGTTTGAGCTCTACTTACATATGCACATTTACTCATATTCCATATAGTTGTAAATATTATGCATTCTTCTAATGTTCTACTATTCCAACAATTTTTACTCTTGTCCTGCATGCTGAACAAGTGTCATTATAACCTCTGGAACTGAGCTGAACAATATACATACTTGTCCATTTGCTAAAAGTATTTTTGCAGTATCCCATCAAACCTCATATGCATGTTATCTTCTTCATAACTACAGCATTGATAGGCTTACTTATCTTGATTCTTATCTCAATGTGCTTGAGATCTACTTACATATGCACATTTACTCATATTCCATATAGTTGTAAATATTATTCATTCTTCTAATGTCCTACTATTCCAACAATTTTTTATCTTGTCCTCCATGCTACTAGCCACAGGCTGCATGAGGAATACCTAAATGTGGTGCACGGTTAAAGATTCATTGTTAGGTCCCTATAATACTAGTGATTACCCCATTACTATTGTAGTTGTATCCCTTATTAATATTGTTGTGTCCCTATTGTCCCCATATTGTTATTACTGTGCCCCATAGAATCCCTCTATTGTTATTTTTGTGGCTTTATATTATTATTTTTAGGTCGGCTAGGTTATATTGTGACTCCTTAGACTCCTATATATAAAAAGGAGGTTTTGTCATTTGAATCATC
>APFE030460782.1:6004-16607 GCA_000404065.3 Pinus taeda
CCCGAATGTTATGAAGAAGCAATGTAGGTTGAAAGCAGGAAGAAGTGGGAGGTAGCCATGGAAGAAGAGATGGACTCCTTAATGCATAACTAGAGTTGGGACTTAGTTAGGTTGCCTACAAGAAAAACTACATTGAAGAATAAATGGGTTTACAGGCTGAAGGAAGAAGATGGAGGAAAATAGAGGTACAAAGCTAGACTTGTGGTGAAGGGGTTTGCAGAGTAGAAAGGTATTGATTTTGATGAAATATTTTCTCCTGTTGTTAAAATGACTTCAATCAGAGCTATTTTAAGTCTAGCAGCAGTTGAAGATTTGCATCTTGAGCAGTTAGATGTAAAGACAACCTTTCTCCATGGGGATTTGGAGGAAGAGATATATATGTAGTAGTCACAAGGATATGAAGTGAAAGGGAAGGAGAAACTAGTGTGTAGGTTTGTAGTGGCCAATCTAGGGTGCTAGATTAGACTAGATTTATTATCAACCAAGGTAAGTAAACTTAGAGACACGTGTCTAAAGTCTATAGACATAAAAGGATTCCTAACTAAGTGTCTATTGTGACAGGCTACAGCACTCCTTTACAGGAGGTTAAAATATGTTTCCTCTCACCTTAACACTCAGATCACCTAATTTATCTAACTGTCCTAAAGATATAGCATATTGCTAGACTGAGTTTTCAACCCTCTTACAAGGATGTTATACACAAAAGCTCTTTCTAGCTAACACACTAAGCATTCATGAAAATCAAAAGCACACTGAGTTTTAAATGCATGGAAACAGAGTCTACAGAGATGATTTGCAATCTAATGATCGATCAGATCTTTTACAAGATATTGTTCAATGATCTAACAATCAAATCTTCAAGCTATCACCCTGAATATCATTTGCAAGAATTTCTAATCAAATCGATAAACTCACAGACATGGAAATAACATTAAACACTATGCACACTACTCAAATTCGAAAATGCTATGGAAATGAAATTAATAGTATACCAATCCACGTAGGGCCCGTCCACACTTCAATGGCACACTAAAGAAACCTCAAGCAACGAGAACGTTAACGCATAAGCACTGTTGGAGTAAAACGGTGACAGTAATTAAGTTCTGAAGATTGAAATCACATACAAGAGCAGCGTTCTGGAACAATACACAAAGATAATAATCGTCCCTGAAACAATACAATACGCAGTCTTTATCTGCTTGTCTCCTATCTAAATCGAATGTACATACATTAAGCAGATGTTTATGCTTTTACAAAAGAGTGATTTTTGTCCTTTCTAATCTAAACCGATTTCCAAAAGCAAAATGAAATCAGTTTGGGAAACCATGGCTTTTTGCTGCCTTTGTGACCAAAAAGGCTGGGTTTAACCAGCATTGACCGCATATCCAGGAGCGTTAGATTTGCTGTTGAATCGATTTTTCACCATGCATGTACATTCCAGATCACGTTCCTATCCATTGCTTTGACTTGCCTGCCATGCCACGTGTCACATCATAAACCATTTACATGAATTCATGACATCCTGTAATCGTTTTGTTGAAAATTCATAATTTTTAACATAAAAATTCACAAATCAACTTTAATGTAAACTAAGAACTTGTTGTGCTATACAACAACCCCCCATTTCATAAAATTTTACTTTAGAAAACTATAATATGAAATGGGTCCCTTTTAGATTAAATTGGTATTAACTTTCATTCCTCTAAAGGTCCGGAAACAAACGAAACATTATAAAACCCTTTGAGTTAATAAATAATCGGTCTTATAATAAAAATGAATAATTCTTTATTTTTGCGATAAAGCAATCGCAAGATCGCATATCGCAATAACAAAGAATGAATAACAAAGACCCATTGATTCTCCCCAATGCAACAAGCGCGAATAACCATCGGTTATCGAGAAAACAAACAACAAAAGGCCCTTTTCCTTGCTCCGATGCGATATCACTATCGGTAATTGGGGAATGCGATATGAATATAACGAAACTCTTCTCCTTAAATCTCCCGATGTGAGTTAAGTGATATCGCTATCTGCGCTCGGGGATTCCACAATAACTTAAATAAAATTGCCCAAGGCTTCCTCCGATCGCCGATTGCGGTAAAGCCAAGCGCGACTTTTGAAAAGGATTGATATGGCTTCGGTATATTATATTAATTATTATTAAAAGCCTTTTCTCTTCCCGATAGTGATTCACTTGCGCCCAACCACCAAAAAATCAAATCCACGCTTAAATAGACTATTCGGCAAATAAAGGATATAATGAGCATTTAAATGATTGACAGGTTCAAACGACCAATTAATGGAGCAGTTATGCCTAAATCCCTTCAGAGATTGTATCCGCGGGAGCCTTATGATAATCTCCCATTATTCATTGATTGGCACAATTCCTCCATACTTGGTTTTCGCCATCTATTCTCCCCATTACGTTCATTTTATCTCTTGTGCAGAGCTTTTCCGCAGTAGCGAATTCAGACCAAATGGGGAAGAAATCTAAGAAATCTGGAACAACTTCAGCTTCTACAGTAACAGGACAACATGTCGCCGATCCGGGACCAAGCAAAAAAGATTAATCTCAGATACCACATGTATCGGCCTTGGTAATACTACTTGGCAGAGCATTTACAACCTGGTTGAAGCCGAGGAACCTCAACAAACATTGGTACAAGCTACAGCAGGCTCGAGTCGGAAATCTGATGCTACTCTAAAAGATTTGGCTGATTCCTACCTACACAGTATAGCGGCTCGAGAGCAAATTCTTCCATATACAGATGTGGTGAGATGGGCCATTGAAGAAATTCCAATTATGAACAGAACATTCTGCACTATTGATGGGAGAGTATTCGGTTCATTTCAGCCCAATGATTTGAGACAAATGTACCATTTGCCCGAACCAGAGAAGAAGTATAATAAAGAATTCCTGGAGATGTTTAGAGATGAAAATGAAACTGAGTCAGAGCCTATACGGGAATGGAGACAGAACCCGGAAAAACATAAACATGAGTCTTCGGGTAAGTACTCCGTCGATTCCTTATGTTCTCCTTATTGTTATGCTGGAGTTATGATGTGTCGAATGTGGGGATTGCATGATTCTTCAAAATTTTCCATAGAGATGGTACCTTTGATGGAAGCAACTTGTAATAGTGAAATCATGGATTGGGGGAATATATTATCGGATAAGTTAGCAACAGCTATTCTTGACTTCAGAAACAAATCCCGTGTTACTGATAGATTCATCCCTCCATTTTAATTTAGTGCCTACATTTTAGACACCCTCTGTTTTAATTCCAAGTTTCCTGTGTTAGGGTGGAGATGGACTCCACAGGACCCCATGCCCATTCATATCTATCACCAGAAATTATGGAAAGCTCATTATAAACACCACTTATATCAAGTCTGCAATGGATTCATGCTACCTATTTACTATGCAATTTTTGATAGACTTGCTCCTAAGATCTCCTCTCAAGCAGAGATTGACTTGACAGCCTTAGGAACCTAGTTCGGAGAAGAAAAATTCACTTATGTAAGAGTTTTCGGCAGTCAGGCCAGGCCTCATATCCTCCCCTTGTATATACCACACAAACTATTAGCTCGAGAGATAGCATATCAACTTACAACCGCATCGGCTACAAAGACTCTCAGGAATTCAAAGAAGCAAGTCTGGCCTCCTTTCCCTCTAAGGTGTGGCATATATACTCTACATGATTATAAACATGCAGAGAAAGAGGCGGAAAAGATTAATATACTAAATCTCGCCACTTTGCCTAACAGACGCTTTGATCCGAAAAAGGTCGTCTATAATGTTCTAGACCAGGCCAAACTCACTAAATTTGAACATAAGGAATATGAGTTTGATGACCTGTTCTCCTCGGCCGAGTCAATATTTCAGGTGCAAGAGATAGCTAAAATGAGATACCATGATGACGGGTTAGTTGAATTTAACAAACTTAGAGAGCAGAGGTTGCAAACTCTGCCTCTAGATTTGTTAGCCACTGCCCCGATGATACAATCAAGTGAGCTTGAGCATCAACTTACCAATGAACCTCCTGCTACATCCAAAATCTTTGAAGAAGTCCAAAGAAGAGAGCAGGAGGAAATACGTGAGGAGGAACATAAAAATCAGCAGGAGTAGAGCAACAAGGAGGTGAATGTCGACACTCAGATTGACCCAAGATTGCTCCAAGAATGGCAACAATTTAATTCAATTATAAGCAATCTTGAGAGCTCAAGGGATGCCGATACATCCAAAGCGGCCGATACATAGGATACAACATCAAAAGAGGTTCCAAGCAAAGGAACCAACGGTCTACCCCCGACTACAGAATTAGAAATAATTCCCAAGGATCCTTCGGATCAAATTATTTTGCAGGTGGAGGATATTCCTCCATTGGATGTTTTCTATAGCCCAAAACATAGGGTTGTAATAAAGCGACAACGGAAAAGGAGAAGGATTGATCAACCTTCCTTGTTCCCTGAACAAACAACAATAACCAATGTAGTGTGGAAGGAAGAATTCGACCCCTCCAATGACCTGATAAAGTTGTCCCAATATGCTGGTGCCTATTCGGAAGCCACCATGGATAAGGCATCAGAGGTGAGCAATTTGTTGAAAGAAAAGGATCAGGCGATTGCTTCACTACAAACATAGCTATCGGAGGCACAACAAAAGGCATGACAACTACAACAACAACTGTCCACACAACAACAGTTAAATAACCAACTGAACAAACAGTTGCATGAAGAGAAACAGAGGGCAGATTCGGGAGCGATTCAGAGGCAGAAAGAATTATCGGAGGCATTAGCAAAATTGAATGCAATGAATGAACAGATGGTAAAAACTAAAGATTAGCAAATTGCTCAATTATCAGCTCAAGTAGAGAAGTTCAAGAGTCTTCCCCAGCCCACCGAATTCAGAGCAGAGGCAATACAGATTAATAAAGCACTAATAACACAAATAATATTGTTGTGTCATGAAATTGCCCAAGTCGAACCTCTGTGCAACATAACAACATCTATAATAAACAAATCAGTTGATGCCAGGCAAGATTTAGAGCAAGCCGATGAGACTTTAACAGATTTTCTTACTTGGCAGGACACTAATGAGGGACAGGCAACGAACTTGCCTAAAGTCTTAGAATCCCATAAAAAAATTCTATACATGGAGTGGCAGTCCCAATTAATGAAAGCAGAGAGAGCGGTTTCTAGATGCAAATTATCTACGAACAATTTGATTGACTTGATTAACAATACTCTCTATTTATCTAACATGATCTCTCAAATGTACACCAGGTAAATAATTATCAAACCAAGACATTGGAGCAATCTTGTTACCAAGAGCTAGAAAAGAATGGGAGATTGATCACAGGAATTAAAAGTCTAACTTGGGACACCTATTGGTTGTTCCTAGTAAAACCATACAGCCAGAGAGCCGCCCTCAAATGCCTAACGGATGCAATTGGGTGTATCATTCCCGATATACACGATGCCACCTATGCTTCTCAAATCAATTCTCGTCTCAGCCGCCCTCAAGAAGTGGAACCAATGCTGGCAATATGCCAACTCAGGACAAAAGGCAAACAGCCAAAGTGATGAATCATGCTGTCGAGTACTAGATTGCTGTGGAGGAGATATTCAAGATCGGGTTATACCAATTTAGTAGCATTTTAATTTTGTAGTTTGTTAGCTTAGTTTAGTATTTATAGACCCTTTCATGTATTTAGAAAGGGTCGTAAGTTTTTGTATATGACTTAAACTTGAAGTTGCACTACTGTACTTCAGGCATATTCTTTTATGAAAACTGGACCAATTTTTCCAAATTTTGATAACGAAGATTTTATGTGGATGTGCACTACTGCCTTTATTTAAAAGTATTTCTGAGTCGGAAGAAGGAATTCAAATTGCAATTGACATTGGGAATGATTTGCAGCTCAGATGGTACTATTATCTATGTCTGAATTTATTCTTTTTATGTGAATTGTTGTTTGATCATTCTTGCTATTATTGAATATATGAATGTGTCTTAACAGCAGTCTTTATACTTTCCACTACTGGATGTTTACAGTTTGCTATTCTTCTAATCATGCATGTATCAGTAATATAAAAAGAGAATTGTAACAATGTTTTATTAATTACTTCGTTCAACTATTTGAACGAAGCAATTATTATTTAAATGAATGTCTTTGTTTATTGAATAGTGTCATCTATATGCCTATCAACAAATACAGATCACCAAACGTTGCACTTAAGAATAGAAGCTTCCCAGGATAAAATAGTCATTTACGTTTTCACTCAAAGAATAAGTCCTCCATTCATTATCACTTATTAGAAAACCAATCATTCATCCACCCATTTTTATTCATTACTGGGAAACTGGTCCCATTATATCCAGTCAGAGCCACCATCCCAAACAGAAAAGGAGTTGTATTAAGGTTCGGACCGGGTGGTTATCCCCCGATGTTGATGTAACGATTTTCAAGGCATCAACACAACTATAATGTCATTGATTAATCAATTTCGATGGATATGAGGGGTCTATGGGAGAAAAAGATAGACAAATGATGGTGTTTCTAGAAGAAAAGGATGGCAATGAAATGGTACCAACATCTCCCCCAAGCTCAATGAGTTAGCATGTCCTCATGCTAATCCTGATGTGCTTCCTTTATACTCTGTTCCTGCATGTGCCTCTGCAGCTTGTAACAATGCATCTATATTTTTCTAATCTTGGGCATCCTTATGAATGTGGAGCTCATGTTTCAAATTCTTGTATTTCTCTTTGAGAGATTTCTTTTGAGTATACCATTTGGTTTCCCACTTGCAAATGTCGGTTTGTTCAGCTTTGAGTTCTTTGATTTTCTCCTTAAGCTTCTCATTTTTCTGCTGAGTTTTCTTACTCTGAGTTCTCAACATTTCATTCTCCCTCTTAATGACCTTCTCTAGCATGTTGGCCTCCATCAGTTCTTCTTTTAACTTTTCAACTTGTTTTTCTAACCTCCTTTGTTTCTTGTTTGCAGGTGGTGACTCTTTCCCTTGTCTGTTGTTGCTTTCAACTTCCATTTCGGCTTCCGATCCAGGCTGTGAATGAGCACTGCTCTCAATGTCCATCGGTGCATGTGAATTTGACTCTGGTTGATCTTCTTGTGTCTGGGTCTTTTGTATTCTCCTAGATCTTCTTGTATATGTAGTGAAAATCTTGTCTTGTTCAATTTTCTGGGAAGCTTCTTGCCTCGTCTTTCTCGTCCTTACACTACTGCTGGGTGGAGGGACATTTCTTGCCTTGTGCACAGGGATTTCCTCATCAATGTCAAGCATAAATCCTGAGTGCTCTTGCTGTTCCTGTTCATCTTCTCCATCTTTGATTTGATTGGCAACCAGAAATTTCTTCCATGTTTTTCCCCTCCTCTGCACTTCAAATTCAATTAGAATTTTAATTAACCCAAAATGATACAAGCTTTTATCCTCATTACCCTTTTGCTTTTGAATAGTTTTTGACATCTTAGTAAAACTCTGTAAGAGGAAATAGGGTAGACTAATGGTGCATTGCCCTTTAGATGCAACAGGAGTTTGATGTGATATAAATAGACTATGCTGTAACGACCCTCACACGTAAAAAATTTCTGAATAATATACACCATTTCATCCCATGGGTGCATTAGCCAGCTCCTAGGGACACCCTTTTTCCAGTTAACAGATGAAACCCTCGACCTAGACATGAATTGGGTCCATGATTTTTCCTTGAATTGTTTTGTTTTGAAATATTTTTCTCCTTCTGGGCTGATCCCCAAGGTTTGTGCTATGGTGTCTTATGAAATCCTAAAAGAGAAGTTGTCTATCAAGGCTTTCTCTCCATTAAATGTAAATGAAAACTGCTTAGTTACTTCCTCATTGTTCCCATTAAACTTCTCCAGGAAGGGTAATCATTGTTTTTCCCTTAAAATTGTAATACAGTCATCATGATATTGGGAACTATCAAATGTATTAGGCTCTGCTCTATTAGTCATTTTGACAAAGAAACTGTTGTTCTAACCCTCTTCATTTATGCTTAATAATTCAACAAGGGTCTCTTGATTTGTTAACTCTTTTTTTCGCTCCACTCAACCGACCTGGTAGAGCCCTTTGTTCTCAGGGTCAGCTTCTTCAATGGCTTAGGCAACGACCGGATGAATGTCCTTGGGTTATGGCGGAGGTGGAAACTCGTGAGCCCAATTACTATTCTCTCCCTTCGTAGGACCTGCTGTTCTCGACCTTCTTTGAAATCACAACGTTTGAATTACTAGTATGGAACGCCCTTTTTACAAACTGAGAATGAAATGGAACTTTAACAACTGACTTGAACCAATTCACTATAATGATAATGACAGAGTGTATTCATATTACAAAGATACAGGAGTAGCTATACTGGGTTGTATAGGTACCATCATGAGAATGCCGTAAGCATATATGGAGTGCTGGAATGATGATAACAAATAGTTGTTTGCATGAGTCGACTTGGGTTGAACGATCATGTTATAACTTGGCCGATTCAAAAAAGACAATGAATGAAATCGTTTAACACTTGGCTCTCCAATGATTCACCACTTGTCCCTTGCTCATTGGTACTTGGCCGATTAGGGAAATGTTGGACCGATAATAAGGTTTGATGGCCGACTCAAGAATGAGGAGTTAATAACAAGGCTTGAAGGGTGGTGTAGGAGAAGATTTAAAAATCATAGGAGGAGTGTGGGGATAGGCTAGAGTGTGTTGAGAAATGATAGTAATTAGGAATATGACAAGGGTGATGGGTATAGGGGTGTTTTTGAAATTGATCATAAGCAATCATAGTCATCACATTTAACACTAAAATAATCCAAGAATTTAAATGTTAAAAATAAAAATTACAACAATACATTACACTGTGTTGGTTGATCAAGAGTTGAGTTGGCATGCATAAGTAGGACTGATCTTTATTGTCCAGATATGACTAATCTTTACTGTCCATAATAGGTCCCTTCTGAAATGAATTTGGATTCAACAGGTCCCTCTGAGATCTGGAGAGTGTTTTTGCATCTTCTTTGAAAGATGAAAAAGAACTATGTGTGTGCAACTTCCTTGATCTTTTGGTATTGATGGAGCCTTGATGATAATCAACCTTTGAAACTCAGTTGAAACCTTGTTGAAGCTTTGCCGAAGTAGCTTGAGATAGCAGTCTTTAACAGGTCCCTTTGATGTTTGTTGAACAGGTCCCTCTAATGTTGGTGCTAGTAACATAGTCTTCTGAACAGGTCCCACTGCATATTGCTTGAATAGGTCCCTCTGATTAGAACAAAGACAAAAACAACTTCTTTATTGAAATACTGAAGTGTTGAAACAAACTCTTTGAGAATTTATAATGAGGAGATGAGATAAGGAAAACAAAAATGCTGATACTTCTCCCCCACTAAAGCTTTGACTTGTCCTCAAGTCATTATTGAATCGATGAATCAAACAGAAAACAAAAAGAACAAGGAATTCTTACCAGCCAAAGAATTGGTTTTCAAGTAAGAATTCTGGGTTAGAGTGTGGCCAGAGTCTGGTTTTTCACATCTAAACCATTATTATCTATCTATATATAATATATATATATATATATATATAAATTGAAATGAAATGAACTAAGGTAGAGATATCACAGCTGAAGGCTGCAATCTCTCAACCTCCCTTTGTTGAGATACAGTTTGAAGAAAATCCCCCTTGGTGATGGGCCTATGATAGAGTTTCAACCTATGGCCATTGAAAAGAAAGGGGTGGCCTTCTCCATCAATGGTAATAAGCTTGACTGACCCATTTTCATAAACTTGAACTATTCCGTATGGGCCCATCCAATGTGTGGTAAATTTGGCTTTATGATCTCTGAATTTAGAGTCAAAGAGTAAAGCCCAGTCTCCTTCTTTGAACTGTTTCTTTTTTATTTTTGCATCATGCCACTGCTTCCTTTGTTTCTGCATTAGGAGTGTTGTCTCCTCTGCTTGCTGCCTCATTTCATCCAACTGGTTCAATTGCTGAATTCTTTCTTGTTTGGGCTTCATTAAGATCAATTCCTAAATCTGTAGCCATCTTATAAGTATGTATTTGAAACTCAATAGGAAGCATTACCTCTTTGCCATACACCAACTGATATGGTGTAAATCCTGTAGTGTTCTTCCACGTGATTCTATAAGCCTAGAGTCCATCTTTGAGCTTTTATTCCCAATTCTTTCTATTCATTGCTATGGTCTTAGTGATAATTCCTTCCAATGTTTTATTTGTGGATTCCACCTGGCCATTGGCCTGTGGATGGTAAGGTGTACTTCTTCTGTGCTTGATTTGATATTTTTCTGTGATGTCCTTAACTAACTTTGAAGTAAACTGAGTACCTTGATCTGTCACTATCTGCCTTGGTACTCCATACCTTACAAAAATTTCTTCAAAAAGGAAGTTTACCATTGTTTGTTCAGTTGCCCAGACTAGTGCTTTGGCTTCAGGCCATGTTGTCACGTAATCAGTACATACTAGGATGTACTTCTTACCTTTGGAAGTTGGATTGATGGGTCCTATGAAATCTAGAGCCCATTTTTCAAATGGCTCTAGGTGTACTTGAGGCTGAAGTGGCATC
>APFE030460783.1:7122-38010 GCA_000404065.3 Pinus taeda
AATTATTTTCAAAGTGACAATACTCAACAAATTTCTTTTCAAAATGAAGTGAAGGTAAGAGAGACACTTTGCGATTTCGAAATGAAAATTGCTTTTCGACACTTTAAAAACTATTAATTCAAATCATATGCAATAGAAACTGTATAATTGACTATCAAGAACAATGAGATTGTCTTCTAAAATTGAAAACGACAGCTACGACACTTTCAGATCAAGAAATGACAGTTCGACTATGCTACATTTTTGCAAAAGAGAACTGAAAATGGCGCACAATACATAAAAACACTTACAGTTCTTTGTACTATGGAGGTGGAATAGTGTAAGAGAAGGGCGTTTTCACTGAGATACACTGACCACAAACAACAAAAATCCTGAATAGGACAGGAAACAGTGAGGAAAAACCAAAGTCTGAAGGTAAAGTTAACCTTCCCTGACCATCGCACCTGTCACACTAAGAATTTAGTATGCAACACACCTACTGCACCCTGGAAGTGAAATGCATATAGATTTCCTTGAAGGCAGGGTGCGATGGTACCAGTGCGAGACTTTAAAGGAGTTTTTACTCACAATTTGCAATTCAGTTCAGGGATTTAGGCCGAGTAAGTGATGTTCAGTGTTTGTAAATCACAGGGGTAGATCTAAGGAGGTTACTAGAGCCACCACTTAGGGCAATTAGACTATTTGCAGATCGATTGTTTAATTCATAAACAAAACCTGGAGATAGACTGAAGCAACATTGATCTACTTTGCATTTGTATAGCAAATGCAGCTCGAAGGCTAGTTGGCTTGGCTTCAGGCTCCGTCTGTAAGTTTATAAAAGAAACAAAGATAGGCTAACAAACAATCTAGTCGTTCCCCAATGGAGTCACCATTTTGTTACCAGGAATAGTGTCCACTTAGATGCTGCTATTCCCACTAAGACTAGTAGCTATCTTAGAAACAAACAAGTAAAGTCTACTTTCTCTTTCCTTTATGAAAATAGATAGGAGTGGAACAAAGTAGACCAACCTTAGTCTTGTGCTCGATTTCCTCTCCTTCCCAATAGAGCTTTGCCACTTCTTCTTCGTCTGCGCAGCTTCAAAGAGCACTTGTGGAATCACAGCAACATACTACTATCGAAGAACAAAGATCTATATTCATAAATAAAACAGGACGAGATGTGTGTTAATCATACAAATGCATATATAAGTAAACATACAAGAATATGGAGGAAAAATTGAATAGCTTCATTAAGATGAAAAGTAGCAAGAGGATTACAACTATATGTTCTAACCCAGCATCATCCTCCATTTAGAAAGCCCTTCTTCACCTCAAGTAAAGCTTAGATCACCCAACACTATGAATATACACCAGAAAACCAACAACACTTCTCTATAAGATACAAAATTCCAGCCTCCAACCTCTGGATCTCTGGGATGAGAGATCCATATATAGATTTTTGCAAAGGTGTGAGTCAGATCTGGGTTTTTTATTAGTGTCCTCTCTCTGATAGTTCTTGGTTCCACTTGGAGGTTTCATTGATCTCTTACTCATCCTTGAGCGAAATCTGAGAGGCAAGTGTCATATGAGAAGTTTCTAGAAGATTCCTTGATCATCCATTTAGCAAACTGTCTCCGCCACTTGTCTATTCTCATCCATCACACCCTGTAGAAGGACGTTTCAGTATGCATCAAACCTCCCATGTGTATTAGGTGTGATGCATCGCACCCTCTGCACTGGGCATTCAGTATGGTCCAGTTTTGACCATTTTTGAGCAGTTTTCTGTGGAGAACTTCTGGGAGATGATGTAATCAGCTGACCTTGTTCCTTTAGGTATTGAAGCAACACTTTTAGGGACTTAGGAGCCCTCAGTTTATGGACATTTATGATTGGGGTTGCAGTGCCCAAAAATGTCTATAACAACGCCGATCGGGAATATTGGCTTGAGAGGATCAACATTCATCTTGAGAAGCTATTGGCCAAGTCAAAGAAGGACAAGGACATGCTCAAGCACATGAAAAATCATTATTGGGCACAAACTCATGTTTGCAAAGTGAGGATCAAAATCCTGAAGGTAAGACTAAAGAGAGCACTAAAATGACGCAAAAGGGATTATAGGCTCCGAATCTTGGCCGAAGCTTCTTTGGCTGAGCATGATACTCAATGATAGACCTTCAATCGAAATTTCATCAAATTTGGAGAAAATTTTGTCAATTTTGAATTTTAGCTTCAAAACAGATTTTCCTGCCCAACACGTGGCGCTACTTGGCGCGCACTTATAATTGGGAGATCCTCTGGAGGAAAACTTTGCATTTATGGATTTGTTATGAAACATTATGCATGCTCATGAATTAACTAAGGATTTCATCAAGTTCTAGGTTGCCTAAAGGGTCAAAAACACACAGACAATGACCTCTCTGCCACCTTTTGCACCCACAGGAAGAAGTCTTGGGAGATTGAAGTTTTGGAGGGGTAGATGACATCCTAATCCAGAAATTCGACTTGGGTTGCAAATTAGACAGACAGGGATTTCCAACGAGCTATCACAAGCTCAATTTGGACTTCAGGAAGGGCCTCAAAATCAGCTCCAAAGTTGTGCTACGCATAGAGATTTTGGCCGCGACGCATAGAGAATTTTGGCCTATTTTTCACTCTTCAGCTCAGAATTTCGGCCAGTTTTGACTAGTTTCACTTTTTGATGTTACTCTTGATCTAACTTGATGTAATTTCATGACCATGATGTAATTTTGGCACATTTTTACTTGCCTTAGTAGATTCATTCACCAAAAGGTGAAATATGAGTGAATGAATCAGTTTCCTAGCTTATAGAGGCAAGTTGATTCATTGCCTATTTTTCAGTTCCTTGTTTAGATATGGTGGAAACAACTCCTAGAATGATGAGCTTGACCCCTAGAGGCATGGGAAGGAATTAGGCTTGTCTATATCATGCAATTTCTCAGTCATTTTTAGTGTTGGATACTTGGGATTGCTTGGCACTTCATTGTACATTCATTTTCAGCATTTTTGGCAAAGGAAAGACCAAGGTTTTGCAACACTTGTTGGGATCCTTGTGGCTTTGTGTTTTGATGGTGTTTCTCTTCATACAATTGTAAGTTCATTGATGTTTCATGTATGCCATTTCCCTTCTCTTTGCTTCTGAAATTAAACAAATTGAGTGATAAAGGTAGAATTCATTGGCTTGCTGTGCTCTGCCTTAAACTTTTGTTTAGTTTTACATGTTTTCATCTGTTTGGAGAGGATCCTTGTGGCCACCTACCCTCTTCAGCTCCTCAGCAGTATTTTCTATCCATTCATTTAATCTAAAGAATCAAAACTACTGCTTACCTTGCCCCAACCGGAACTCTGCAAAAATTTGGCCTCATCCCCGGACCCAAATTTGCCTTTCCCTTTTTCCAACAAAAAACCCCCAAAAAATCAAATCAAATCCTTGCACTTCATACCTAGCCTAAAATTAGTTTTTATTTCAGTCATCTCAAGCCCCATCGGTTATCGTTTGCTGAGATAGACCTGGAGAGAGCCCTCTCCTGTCCTCGTAGGGCTACGTACGAGGCTGTGCGTGGTTTGATGTGGACCTAGAAGCTTACCTTTTCAGCCTGAGGTAAATCTAGGCTCTAACATATCCATAGATACCAAATTATCCAAAACAAATTAGTGACCATACTGGGGAAGATCCTCTTTCCTAGTAGCTTATCCACCTCCTAGGACATCCTTGTAGACCCTACTTGTGTTCATTGATTGTAATTCAGCTCTTTTGCATTGAAAATTTGGTCAAAACTGTGTTAAATTTCCTTTTCAAATGGCTCACTATCACTAGCGTAGGCTAGTGAGTGACATAGTGTGTTGCAGAGCACCCTTGGATTAGGGACAGTGCTCTGAAGCGCACTGTCTCCCATTCAGGGCTGCACTGATCCTCCTAGGGTCAGTTTCCCACCTTTGGAATTTGTTTTTGCCAACTTTTCTTTATTTGTTTGTTTGCTGATTGATCAATGAATGTTATGTCTCAGAGAACAAGTTTCCATATCCTTGTCTAGCCCTACTTTGACTTGATTGATTAATGTTTCTTAAATTCTTTCTTGATCATTAATGGTCTATAGTCAAAGTTAGAATATAGTTGATTAATCTTTGTTCGAAAGAAAGTGTCATAAAGTCTTCTTTTCCTTTGAAACAGAACTGTAGTAAAAGTCTTCATTCTTATTAAAGATTGATTGATTGTATGTGTATACATTTCCTTTTGTTCATATTCACATTAAGGAAATTGAAAAGAAATACACGCATGTTGCATTGAAAACGTTTGTGTGTGCTCATAGGAATAGTATAGGGAAATTGCATTAGATTGTTCTTTTTTCTCTTTGATCGAAAGAAATTTGATTTCTCTATCCCTAAGTAGCTAGGATTTTCATCATTAAATTGAATGGAAAGAATGCTTATCATGACAGTTGCATTCCTAGGAATTTTAGAATACATCATGTGGTGATCTTGAAAGGCAAATTCCTAAGCAAGATCAACTTAAAATTAACATCAATTTAATGGAGCATTGTCATTAATGAAAAAAATTTAATGGTTCTCGGCTAGAGACATGTTCTGGCGTCATAAAACAAAGCATTTGTCACTAACTTGTCTACAATACATCCCGAGTGTGATACCTCATTCCACGTACGTGAGTATATCATAAGTTGTCCACGTACCTTTGGGTATATAGTGCGGTGTTGTAGTATGTAAAGTATATGGGAATTCTCTCACTGTGTAGTTTTTCATTAGAAAATGTTTATATGGACTGGGCCTCCATGTACCTTCGAGTATATATAGGAGGACAACACTGGGCTGCTATCCATCCTTAGGTAACTGAGTCAGCTTCCTTGTACACTGTGATACACCAAACACAACATTCGGGGAGATTTATTACCTGTACTTCTTAGTTTATGGTAGGCATTCTGCAGTTCACAGTTGCTTGGTAAACCTTTTGCCTAGATTACCCCTTTTTTTGTTTATTTCTTTTTTGATAATAAAATCAATCAAAAATCGTGGAGGAACATCAACCCTTACCCCGTCATTCAAGAAGAACAGTGAGTAAACTACCTTTGCCGCCCAAGGCTACACCTATTCAGTCAAAGCAGTCTCGTTTAATTGAGTTAAGTACATCAAGGATTGCTAGTTCTTCATCTAAATTACCTGAATAATCTATTTCAGTAAGTACTCAGACTCCAGTTACTCCAACCACTTTTGGTACATTCATTTCTGAAGAAGAAGTTTCACAATTACCTGAGGACATTAGCACTGATCCTAGTGAAACAGTAACCAAATTTGTTCAACAAAAAGTTGATCCTCAACTTGAAGTTGCTCAACAAGAAATTACTCCTGAACTTGAATCAATTCAACCAGAAGTTAATCCAAAGTCTATCATAGTTCAAATAGAAGTTACATCTGAACCTAATGTTGTTCAGGAACCTCTTTCTAAAATTGTTGTTCTTTTACCCGAAGATCTGGACTTCGAGTTTGAGCATTTAGAAGTTGTTACTTTACCAGAAGACAATCAATCGGTTACCTCGCAGACATCAGTATCTACTGAAACTTCTACTTTATCAACACCAGAAGTATTTTATGGACCAGAAAATGAAGTTCTTCCACCTGGTTTAATTGTTGTTGAGGAAGCATTGGAAGAATATTGTACACCTGGAACCCCATTCCATTTCAGAACTAGGCTTTATATTTACCCTCATACTCCTCATTTTATTGCTCTGTTTGATCCTGATCCTTTTCAAGTACCTGTCGGTTCTTTAGGACAACTTTTGGGTCAGTTAACTATGGCTGAACAACTGTCAACATCCTAGACTGTATCATCCGATGTAGTTTTCAAAGAATCTTCTATTGCAACCTATTCAATGTTTTCTACCACACTTGAGTCACACCTATATGGTGAATCATCTGTCCTTGTCCGTTACCAATCTTTATCTGGAACCCACTTAGGGGTTTCTTCTACACCATTGTCATCACCCATGTCTTCAACCGAAATTTTACATGGTTCTTCTTTAAAGGGGAACTCAATAGTTTGATCTTGCATATCAATATCAAGCTGGGAAATCTAGTCAACAAAGACCAATGTATCCATTTTACATATTGGATTTCCACCATATGAAGAGCAATATGCTTATTCACCTTATCCTCGCTATCCCGGAGGACCATCATATGGTAGTATCCCGCAGTATTCAGGTCAGCCTGGAATTCGAGTTTGTCAATGGCAACCAACAATGCCATTTCAACCAAGGCTTGTTTATCCAACACAACCAATACAAACTGTGTTAACTATTCCTAATACACCTATTTTTACTACTGTACCACAGTCACAAGTTCAAACTATTGTATCTCAACCATTACAAACTAGTCCTTCTACCTCACAACCACAAGTTTCGATTCAAGAAGTTCAAGTTTCTCAGGCTATTGTACAATAACCACTTATCTCCAGGGTTCAACAACCTCAGGTTAGTATACCTTTATCTGGACTGACTCAAGCTTACACTGGTATAGTTTATTCATAACCTGGCCAACCTTTCATTGCTGGGAGACAACAACGGTTAAATCAACAACAATTGTACCAACAACAACAACAGTTGATTCAACAACCGTCTACAGTATCTAGTCAAGCCAGGAAGCAAGAGGTAGAAAGAAACTCAATCCAAAAAGCTATCCAAGCAAGAAAACGAGAGAAAACCAAAGAGGCAAGACAAACTCCAAATTGTTCAGTCCGTAAACCAAACCGGAGATTGACTGAAGCGGCTTTGATCTACTTCACTAATGCAAAGCAGTAGTGTTTCGAAGGCTATCTGGCCATGCTTCAGACTTCGTCTAAAGTTTACAAATCAAACAACAAGCTAAACTCAACAGTGGAGTCGCCAAATTGTTGGAGAGGTAAATCCCCTCTACGGATAGAGGCGATCCCTGCTAGCCCAGAACAGGTCTAGCAACAATCAAACAATGCTATCACGCAAGTTCCTAATTGCAAATAAAAGGTAGGTGATGAAGACCCACTTGAGATCCAATGCTTTAGTTCGTAGAAGAGACGTTGCCCACATTCCTTTGCCTTGGACGATCACGATCCTCCACTATCGACGGGAATGGACACCTACACACAAAGAGAACAACACAAAAACAAGTGCGAAATCTAATATATGCAATTATACATCAGTCAGGAAGGATATAATTCAACATCAACCATTACAAGTACAACGAGAATGGAACCATAATGATCGTCATCTATTATTAATAATCAACAAAGGAGAATACAACCAGCGTCCTGATGTCAAGTCCTCCTTTGGCTGGGTGCTCAGCTACACAAGTCTTGCAAAAGCTTGAAGGGGTGAGGGGACAAGCTCTCTCTCTCTTTAGTGACAAAGTCTCCTTACTTAGGTAAAGCCTTATGGATACAAAGAAGGCTTCTTGCAACTCCAATATTTTGATATCTTCCTTTCAGCACAAGTATTGCCACAAGAGTCAGAACTATCAGAACTAAGACTAGCTTGTTTAAGCCATGGAGACAAGCTTTTATAGAGGAAAAGGAAGAGATAAGCTCAATCACAACAATAATGGATTTGGCGTCATCACTTGGAAACTTCCATGGAATGGTGGCAAACTACTTCCCATTCAAGGAGATTCGAAGCCAAACCATCGTCTCTTAACTTGGAGTCAGTTGGTGAATGAGTTGGACAGAACCTTGGGAGGTTTTATTAGTTCAAAACTTTGCCCAAAATGGTTGGCGCGATTGTGACTCTGGGACAGAGCGCTAACGGCGCACCCTTTCAATAGGATTTTCCCCATTGGCGCGGGCATAACACAGGGGACCAACGCTAATGTAAAAAGGGCTATTTTTAAGGGCAAAGAGCAGGAGATGTCTTAAGGGCATATGAAGCTCATGTTTAGAGGTGAATAATGCAAGTGGTTTCAAGTCTTGTCACTTCTCACAAGTCCCGGAATGGGTCCTCCAAGGTGCAGGAGAGGGGTAACAGGGACGGTGACAAATGGTGACAAATTATTGTGTAACAATATGCACCTTGGTGGTTGGTAATTCTACATAAGTTACTTTCTGACATTCCGAAATTCAATGGAAATCCTGGAGAAGACCCATAAAATCATGTCATGACCTTTCATTTGTGGTGTTCATCAAACTCCTTAAATGATGATTCAGTTAGACTCTGTCTTTTCCAAAGAACGCTTACTGGTCCAGCTATTAAGTGGTACATTGAGTTACCATGAGCTTCTTTTGACAACTTTATGACTTTAGCCACCACATTTCTGACCCACTTCTAGTTACCTATCAGATACGAGACTGGAATGAAACTTCTAACCAACTTTAAATAGACTACTGCTACCCATATATTAGATCATATTCATGACTGAGGGGGGGGTGGTGAATTAGTATTATCAAATCAAACACTTTTTCATTTCCATACTTAGATTCATATATGCTACTTCAGTTAAGGGAACCTGTGTGTACACGCAATTGTGTCTAATGCAAATAGCGTATATCCAGTAAACTTATGATTCAATTAATCCATTAAATGTTGTTCTTTAGTTAGTGCATCAAAACTTTATTAACCATATAAATAGTAAACATGTGTAGAAAAATAGAACAGATCATCACACACAAGAATCACACAAGAACACCATGATGTAAGGTGGAAACCCAATGTGGGTGAAAACCACTTGCTACAATTCGTCTCTATCTTCCTTTTAATAAGAAACTCCTTTTTACAATATTTCTGTACTGGTGCAGCCTTATACTAGTATGCAGGCTTCTACCTGCAGAAGGTTACAACCTCCTCTCGTTTTCCAGCTTCTCCTAGAAGGGAGCTCGAACCCCCTTAGCTCTTGTACTAACCGATACTTTTACTAGAACATAGGCACCGACCTACTGAATTCTCCAACCTTCACTCATTTTCTAGCTGCTACTGGAAGGGAGCTACAACCCCCTTAGCTCTTGTACTAGCTGATGTACTAGTACATAGGTGTCGACCTACAAAAGGCTACAACCTTCTCTTTCTTCCTCCAGGTACCACGTTTCATAAATTTTCAGACTGGATACTCCTGAAGCACAACACCATAATCCGAAGGCCACGTTTCATCCAATTTTCATACTGGGCCCATCAATATCATTGAAGCATATAATCAATGAACACTAACATCATCAATCTCTGAATCACCCAATACTCAATCACTGAAACCCTGTCAACAAACTGCAGTCACCAGAACACAGAATAGAACACAGAACTCTGCAACCATGTTCAGATCTAACTGTATCATCAAAAATCATGCATCAAATTCCATACGCTAGTTGGAAGAGTCGAACTAGCGTGTATATGCAACTTCTCCAAAGCAAACCAGTGTATATGTCATTAATTACTTATAACTTCGTTGCACTTCCTAACTTCAGGCATACCTAGATCATTACATATACAACGATAATATGTGTGTTAGCAACGAGATCTAGTCCATCAGATCACATAAAGATAAGTCATTATGATCCTGATCCATTATTAGCTCTCATCCATCAACACTGAAGCTAAAAAAAATCAACTAAACTGAATATGCAGAATACTGACACCACTAAATAGCCATCATAACTCATCAACAACCAGAACCATCTATAACTTCAAACATCATAGCGCGTATGGTATACGCTGCTTAGATGTATCTAACCTGCATATGTATGCACTTTTATCATAGTCAACCAGCGTATACATATGTAAATATTCATTCATAATTTGCAGCTATTCCAAACTTGAGTTATACCCAGATCATAATATTTACAGAACATTACATGCATCAGTATACAGATCTAGAATAAACATGATCAAATTGTATAGAGATGATTCATTCCAAGCCATTAGATCCTCCTTAGATCTTGTTTTCCATCAACCGCTGAGATTCCTCCTTAACTCAGATCAAGTAAGGTGTCATGAACCCATAACCTACATACTGGATCTCAAACTTCATCAAATATTCAAGACTTACTTAGTGCCTTTGCCTAATGATCTTCTCCTCCTTTTATAGTCTTAGGCCTTTACTCACTACCATGGTCCAAAACCACTTAGAACCAACACCTTGGACCAAATACCTGGGATCAACACATCGGACAAGATACCTTGACCAATACCATGGATCACAGTAGAGTGGTCCAAATACCACGGACCAAAACCAAATGTATGTTCCTTTCCTTGCATGAGAGTGCATGTATACATATACGCACCTTTTGGTCGACTAACCTGTCTGTATACACGGCTTTATCAAGGGTAACTTGTGTATATCTCTTTTTCTTCATTCTGTGAGCTTGAGCTATGATCTGTCATCTTAGTAAGTTGTCATCAAGGACAACACCTGTATCATAATGCCAACAATCTCCCCTTTTGGACTTGATGGCAAAGTTATCTTTCCATACTGAGAACTATCATCTTCATGAGTTGTCATTGTTCATTACATTTGAACTGATTCCTTTGAGCTACCCTGCATCCCATGTATTCTATCACATCTGATATCTCTTCTGTAGATTCATCTAGTTATATATTAGTGAGTTGTTCTGCTACAAGTGGGTTTCCATCAAGTACAACACATTCATCATAATGCAAAAAATTCGACAATTGCCATTTGAAGTAACTTTAGAATTACCAGATTTAAATCGGCTCAATAATGATCCAATATTATATGCACCTTGGTGGCTGGTAATTCCACATAAGTTACCTTCTGACATTCTGAAATTCAATGGAAATCCCAGAGAAGACCCATCAAATCATGTCATGACCTTTCATTTGTGGTGTTCATCAAACTCCTTAAATGATGATTCGATTAGAGTCTATCTCTTCCAAAGAATGTTTACTGGTCTGGTTGTTAAGTGGTACATTGAGTTACCATGAGCTTCTTTTGACAACTTTATGACTTTATCCACCACATTTCTGACCCACTTCTAGTTACCTATCAGATACAAGACTGGAACAGAACTTCTAACCAACTTTAAATAGACTACTGCTACCCATATACCAGATCATATTCATGAGTGGTGGCGTCGTCATCGAATGGTTAAGTCATATGTTCCTGATTAGCTTTTGGCTGAGTGGTTCATAAAATCCTTGTTTCCATCAATCACCGAGGATGTGTAAAAAGGTGGAGTTGTCACAAAAGAGCAAGTAATTGCTCATGTCCAATATTTGGATTTTATTTACACACAATTCGGCACGCTCTACGACAAGATTTCCAATGCACCCGACCATCTTTCACTGTTCTTTCTCCTCCACAATTGATTAAGGACTCTCATGTTGGCAATGGTGTGATCGGTCCTTCGAGCACACAAACAATAGGAAGACCATCTGGTGAAACTCTTTCAATTACCAATCAAACTACCAATGCATCAGAAAACACTCTTTATTTCCAAGTTAATGCCATGTCATCTGACAAAGGCAAAAATCAAAAGCAACTAGGAGGCAAGAAGAAGGAGAAAAAAAGAAGAAACAAGATAATTCCCCTCAAGAGAAATCATATGAATCCTCTACTTCGACAAGTAAACCTCGTTATCCATGTCTAGTATGTAATGGCAAGAATTTTGCAAGAGATTGTCCACATCGTTTAAAGTCTCTAAACTTATAAAGACTTCTAACACATATACAGTGTTCACTGATTCATTTCTACGCTCGGAGACACATTTGATTGTGAAAGACCATGCTTCCACATCCCAAGTACAAATGTTATTCATCACGAAGCCACAAAACAAATTTTTGGTGTCAATGAGAAATAAAGATTATGGAAATCCACTGTCATTGTCGAATAATCAAGCCGTTGATCAACCTAATGCTTTGACTTTGACTTCATCTGAAAATGTTTCACCACCTATTACACCAGAATTGACAATAAAACCACCAAATGGAGTTGTGCATAAATCGACAATTAACTGTCGAGCTTGAGTAGCTCTGAACTATAGAATGGTGGAAGATCTTGCTCAATCACCTTCTGCTATGTTGACACTTGAGGTGTTACAAAACCGTCCCTCCTAGAAGCAGGCTTTACTGTCAATAATTGGCGGAATAGATCCTATGGATTCCAATCTTGCGGTTTTTAACCATGCAGGATATATAACACAATTACCAGCTCAATTAGCTTTCCTAATTCAAGTAAAAGCTCTCAATAAGAATGTTCACTGAACTATTATTGATGAGGGGGCATCTACTTGCATTATGTCAATGAACTTTTGGAAAACACTTGGTTCACCACCATTGTCACGATCACCAACCACATTAAAAGGTTTTGATGGACAAACATATACTCCTTGTGGGATTTGAATAACCTGCAAATTGAACTAGGGGGAAAAACAGTTACTGTTGATGTTGAGGTAGTTGACGGACCCCTTGATTATAACATTTTACTGGGAAGGCCATGGGTATATGCTATGGATGCTATGGTTTTCATGTACTTTCATACTATTTTATTCCCTCATAAGGGTGGAATCATAGTTACCAATCAACTTGCCTTCTTTGCAAATAGTTCACAGGCTATGGGAAGCATTCTGTTGGTACACCAACCCCCACTGTCACTTCAAAGTGTTGGAGTAGGTCTCTTTAAATATCTTTCCCTAATGGGTACTTTTACGCTACCGTCACCATCTGATTTGGCGGAAGTGGCAAGATTAGAGATTTGCAGCATTATTTCCTCCACCTCATCTGATATAAGGAGGATTACTGACGATTATGAAGTTGATAGTAATTCTGAGGTTATGCCACTAAGCCCCATTGAGCTAGCATAGCAATCAATTTTTATGGCTTGTGCAGCAAACCCAAATCCACTTTCACCAATTGTATGGGTAGACCGTTAATTAGAATATGGTACTTCTTCAGACCCTTTCTCACGTATACATTCTACAGATGAAGGAATTGTCCAATTAATGATGATAGGAGAAGAAACTTTGGAAGATTATCATCATCGTTCCCATCTTCCAGATGACATTGAAGGTTATTCAAATGAACTAAACCACCCTTCAATTGTTGATTTCTTTTCGAATTCAATTTTCATAGACACAGTGGAATTCGAGCAAAACCTGTCAAATATTGAAGAAATGATTTCTATTAATATTTTAATCAAGACTAATGTTGTAATGAACATTCATGTCGGAAAATCTTGTTCTCCATCAGAACTTGATAGTTACCGTACTCTCTTTTGTGAATTTCGAGATATATTTACATGGTCTTCCGAGGAGATGCCAAGAATTGACTATAGTATTGTTGAACATGAAATCAAAATGTAGCCCGATGTCAAGCCAGTATGACAATGGCTTCGACTTGTTCATCCAAAAAAAGCCACCACAATGAAAGCAGAGGTTGAAAAACTTTTGCGTGCTGGTTTCATTTACCCTGTACCTCTTACTGACTAGGTTACTAACATTGTTCCTGTCATGAAGAAACAAGGGAAAATTTGAGTGTGCATCGATTATAGGGATGTAAATCAGACATGTCCAAAGGGAAATTATCCTACTCCTTTTATTGACCAGATTATTAATGAATGTGCCGTATGCAAAATATTCTCATTTATGGATGGATTTTCAGCAACAATCAAATCAATATCTGCCCACAAGACCAATCTAAAGTAGCTTTTATTTTTCCATGGGGTGCATTCATGTATAGGAAACTCCCATTTGGTTTGAAGAATTCAGGGGCCAGATTTTAGAGGGAACTAAACTATGCCTTCCATGACATCAAGCACATCGTTCAACTTTACCTTGAAGATTCACCTGCTCATTCATGAAAGTGGACTGATCACCCGCAACATATGAGAGAAATATTTTTTACGGTGCTGACACTAGAAGATACGACTCAGTCCACACAAATGTGTGTTTTGTGTTGGTTTTGGTCGATTGCTAGGATTTGTAGTGTCTAAAGAGGGGATTCAACTTGATCCATCAAAGGTTCAGGCAATTCTTCATTTTCCTCCACCTTCAAATCTTTTATAGTTACAGAGACTCCAAGGGAAGGCTAACTTTCTGAGGAGTTTCATTCCTAATTACGTTGAGATGTCTAAATTTTTTACACATCTTTTGAAAAAGGGGATAACTTTCCATTGGGATTAAGTTGTGCAAGATTCCTTTGATGCTCTTAAAGATACCTTGATTAGAGCATCATTAATGTATTCTCCAAATGATCAAAATGACTGTTACATGTATCTCTCTACTGCAGATACAACCATTGGCATGGTTTTAGTCCAAGAAGAGAATGGGATTGAACATTCAATTTATTATTTGAGCCGCAATCTCAATGATACAGAAAGTAAGTACTGATACATCAAGAAACTAGCTTTGGCAGTTGTGAAAGATGTTTAAATATTTCACCATTACATCCTGCTCCAGAAGACCACTATCATTTCGGATTGCAACCCTATGAGATACATTTTGTCACGTCAATTGCTGGGGGGAAAATACTCAAAATGGATAGTCATTTTGTAGGAGTTTGATTTGGAATTCATCAAGTCCAAATCAAAGAAATCTCTAGTTTTCATGGAATTACGTTGCAAACTTCCCTCGACATCCATTGATTCAACATTTGAACCACCGATCTTGGATGACTCTCTGTTTTTGATATCATCGTCTGACCTGTGGTATGGAGATATATTGATCTATCTCTAGACCCAAAATTTCTGACCTAATACCTCTCGCTCACAACAACGATGTATTTAATACCAAGACAAAGATTATCTGATCATTGGTGACACCCCTTACCATTGTGGTATCGATACAATTTTACGAAGGTGCCTCACGCATGAGGAAGCTAAGAAAGAAATGAATGATTTCCATTTAGGTGCCTATGGTGGACACTTATCTGGATATGCAACCACACAGAGAATTCTTTGTGCCAGTTACTTATGGCCAACTATATTCAAAAAACATATTATTGCTATCAAAAGCTATCATGCATGCCAGATATATGACCGAAAAACTAGATTACCACCTACACCATTGCATCCAGTCATTGCTATTGGTCCATTTGCCAAATGGGGCATTGACTTCATGACATGTAACCCCACCTTGGCCAGAGGGCATGGGTCTATTATAGTCGCCATTGACTATTACCAAAAGGACCAAGGTGATGCCAACATTAAACAACCTTGGCGAAATGGTTGATCTTTTATTTTTTAACCATGTGGTTGCTTGGTTTGGTGTACCACAAGCCATAGTTACAGATCGTGGGTCGCATTTTCACAATCACATGATGGATGAGTTGATTGCTAAGTTAGGACTGTCACATGATAGTTCTACCCCTTATTACTCGCAAGTGAATGGAAAAGTTGAGGCCATCAACAAAGTCCTGAAGTGGATGTTGAAGTGAATGATAGGAGTTCATAAGTTAAATTGGCACTTAATCCTATACTCTGCCTTGCGGGCATATCAAACCTCAGTAAGAAATGTAACTAGATTCACACCCTTTCAGTTGGTGTATGGTCTGGAGGTAGTCTTACCAATACAATGCAAAATTTCATCTCTCAAACTCGTGATTGACCTCTTACCCGACACTTTTAACAAAGAAGCACTTTTCTTGGAGCTAATCCATCTGGATGAAACCCGTCATGATTCCGCATTGGCTGACGAAGCGCATAAGAAACGAATCAAGGCGCAATATGATAGAAATGTCAAGCCTTGTATCTTCTCAGAAGGAGATCTGGTCTTGCTTCATGATTAGGAAGTTGAAAAACTTGGAGTAGGGAAATTTGAACTAATGTGGATGGTTCCTTATATTGTCAAGCATGTTCTGAAAAAAGGTGCCTATGAGTTAATAGATTATGATGGGATTCCATTGTCGCATCCCCAAAATGGGTTGTACCTCAAACATTACTATGCTTGATTGAGTGTAGTAAAACTCACTATATATATGCTTTCATTGCATGTGTGTGTGTGTGTGTGTGTCTTTTAGAGTATTTATCTGGTTATTATCTACTTTGCATTTATTGTAGATGTTGGAGTCTTCAGAACCTTTTGTTGGTTACGTTGATGGTGCTAGTCATAGTATGCAGAACTTGTCATCTGCAGCATGGGTTGTTTTTGCCCCAAGCCACGATTTAGTGAGTTTTGAAGGGATTTATATCATTCAATCAACGAACAACATCGCTGAGTATAGTGAATTGATTGAACTTCTCTTGGATGTCATTTCACTTGGCATTCGCCGAATCATCGTTAAGTTGGACTCACAACTCATTGTACTACAACTAACAAACATTTATTCTTTTCAAAATCCAACAATTTTTCATAAGTTCCCTAGAGTTCGTATTTTGGAAAGGCATTTTGGACACATTCAATATCAACATTTATCCAGAAATTTTAACATATTAACTAATTCTATAGCAGATGATGTGGTAAATAGACATTTACGACACATATAAAATAATATTTTCAATTCACATCATCAGTTGAATAGGATTGCATATAACCATAGAAAAATCTAAAAGTAAAATAGATATGTTTTTAAATTTTTTTTACAAAACTTGTGTGCAAGACACATTTGGTCATCTAATCCAAAAAAGTCAAAATGCATGCAAAACATCCTAAGTAGATCTAGTGGTGCTCACGATAACAGGTCATAGCCTGTGCTATCATGTGGAAAAGCCTCGCCCAATGGCTAGGAACACCAATAGTGTGGTGCTGCAACCTCATGGGTAACTCCTCGATCTGGACATTTGGAATACCAAGGGTTAATCCCTCTATGTGATCTTGCAACTCTGCTAAGGTCTCATCCAAATCTAAGTCCTGGAGAACTGCTCTCCCAATGTTTCTCTGTGCTAGCTCACCTACAGCCTATTGGTGCCCCACAAGTCGAACAATACCTACATTTGCATGGATAAGAATGATTTTAGTTTAGTCTTGGAAACATTAAAAACATGAAAACATGTAGAAACTTTAAAAAATCAAAAAACACTTTTGGTCAAACATTTTACTCGTAGCACCCCATTGTGCTCCAGCTGGTAGAATCAAATTTGGATCTCGATGGAAATCCATCCCTTAGTATGGATGATCCTCGATAAAAAGATGTTGTAACTTGAGCCAACTGAAGAATGCAGTGGAAAAAATGATTGTTCACTGACCCGCATGTCGAGCCATCACTTCAACCCACCTCTGCATACGTGGATATCTAGGACTAGCTAGACCCAGTGATACATGTTGTGGTTGCATCAATGGGATTATCTCTAAGGTAAAAGAAATTAAGATCGAACCATAGTAGAAATCTTCGTCTTACCACTTTTTACCTTGGTCATTTGTTCTTTCAATGGAGAAAGCATAGCCTCACACGAGTTGAAAACTTTTGGCTCTAAACACTCCAGTGCATACTGCATATATGACCTATTTGCCAGGTGTAGTGTCACACTGCCAACCAATTTCACAATTGTGAAGAGGATTATTCTCAAAGGAAAATCACCTACATCCCTGATGTTTATTTTCCCATCCTTTCTAGTCTAGGTACTTGCCCGACAAAACTATCTAACATAATCTCTCACCGATTCACCTCCACGGGCAAATCCAGAAAGTGAGATGGGGACACCTCGCCTCGACAGTTCAGTAAGAAAGTAAATATCATCAATGGTAATAGGGACCATCTTGTCTCTAATTTTAAAATTCTGATCTGTTGGATCCCATGCATGAACAAGGAACTACAGTAGTTCTATTTGTTGCCTCATTCTGGACAACTTGAAGTATTTGAGTAACCCACAGTTTTTGAGGGCCTCAACTGTACTCATATTGTTTAGGGAAACCATGTCTTGTTCTTTGTGCTCTCTTTCTCATCATGTAATCGACATTATGATCCAATGAAAGCCTAAAATACAATCATAAGCTTAGTTAGGATCCTTTCCATGCCAAAAACAGGATAATTTTGGAGAAAACAACCAAATCAAACTTGGGAAACTCACCCAGTGCAGCCTAGGCACAAAGACAGTGTCTTGCAGAGCATGCAACCTTCTATTTGGGTGCTTTTCAAAGCAGTTTTTGATGTGAAACCCTGCCCTGATCCAAGGGCAAAAATATTAAACCCCAGGGGCTACAAAAAATCCTAAAACTTGCATGAAATGACAAAATAATGGACTAAAAAGAAAGAAGAGAGGTTAAGCTCCTCCTTGGTCTGGACGGCTTGAGAAATGGTCCATAGAATCTCTCTCAACCTGCTGATGAAGTTCAAGGTAAAAAACTAGCTTAGAGCACAAAACTGAATGGTAAGTTCCAAATGGTAAAAATGTTATGGTAAAAAGTTGTTTTATGTTTATTTCATGTTCATTAATCAAGTAAAAATTAGTATTTTCCTATTTTTACTTATGAAACAAGTATTTTTAATCCATTTGGTCGTGTTTTGAGCAGGTTTTGCAACTGACTTACAGAATTCGACGTGCTTAATTGTAAATTTTACCTTCGACCACAGAGCACACTTTTATCTCTTTTTCAAGCTCCGTTGAAAATGAAAAAGGAACCCCCTTGGAGTCCTCTTTAAGATTTTTTCAAACTCTCTAAACATGAAAATATTTTCGAGCACTTGTCTGTTCCAGCTCATTAATGGATTCGAAACGACATCTCTCTTGTATTATTTTATGCTTTTTCGGGCTTGAGAGATCAATTTATGAAAAAGAACTTGTGGAGTTTTCTTTTTGTCCCTTTTCAAACTCTCTAAACATTAAAAAGGATCAAGTTATTTTTGTTGTTAAACTCGTTAAAACATCAAATAGCGACAAACTTGTCCATCTAGACAAGACCGAGTTTCACCTTCGCTAGACTTGTTAAAACATCAAATAGTGATGGATTCACTCGAAGGGTGGAATTATACAACAAGAATATGTTATCCTTGTTTAGAGAAGTCAGCAATGACAAAATTATGGATCACAGAAGTCTAAATTCCTTAATAATTTCCCTGCACAGAGAAGCCACTGCAAAGTATGTTATCCTTCTCAAGCTTGATAAAAATAGAGAGATACTGGTCAGCAATGACATGGGAAAATGGGAAAAAGTGAAAAACCACTTTATGGTAGCAGATCACTCTTGAACATGACACTTTCACTCCATCACCATGAATATTTGGGTTTGGTTATTAGCTTGATGGTTATCACATCATTGGTTTGTCATACTATCCATCACTTTGTTTTGGGTCAGTGCTACCAATTCATTTCAGTGTCGCTGACATGTTCAAGCAAAGTCATTTAGTCAAAATTCATCTTTTTGCAATACCATAAACCTTCATTTTCATGACTGCCATTCCTGAACGTTGTGTCATCAGTCAAATATTGTCTCCAAAATCATTACACTTATTTTGTGTCATTGATGTGGGATACATCGAGGCCCTCCTGTGAAAAGTCGCTTCTTGTTGAAATCAGCTCATTATCCAAGAGGTTGAATTAGAAACACCCTTCCAGTACCTTGAGGCTTTCATACATCAATGGTAGGTTTCTCGCTTCCGATGATAGGTTGACATCAATGGCCTTTGACCGAAAGACTTTGTATGGTGTTCGACATCAAATCATCCATTCACACTGTGGAAAATGTATTGAAGTACCTTGAGGATCATTATCATTATTGTTGATTTCTCTCACATCTGTTAACAAAAAACATCATTGGTTGGTAATCTGATGGTGTCTTCCTATGTTTGACTTCAAATCACATATTCACATGGTTAGACTCATACTTGAGTGAATGATTGAATGAGATAGAAGACCCCGGATCTAGTTTCATCCATCCAGGCTACGATTTTAGGAGTACTAAATCATATGTACAATCACTTTACATTGATATTTATTCCAATGATGGGCCTATATCTATAGACGACTATTTTTGTACATGTAATGAAAGTTTATAAGCTGAGCATGGGTATTCCTTCCCTCAACAATTCATGTAAAAATTAAAAATCATGATATATTAATTGAAATTGATGTAGGTTACCTTCCACTTTGATACCTCCTCATCACATTGTAAATCATTTGATTCGACATTGGCGTTTTTCTGACTTCATGCTTTAGGCGACAGTTGTTGCAAATCCATTTGGGCACATCAATCCCATCATCCAGATCAGTGTTTTTAGGGTTCATCAAACCCTAATTTCAGCTGCTACATGCCCTAAACAAGTCACCCCTTTGGATGCCTCCTTCCCAAATAGTTTCATGACTTGAAGACATCCAAAAAAGGCCTCTAGAGGGACCAGCATGGGTAAGCCCATGTAAGGGTGCACTGCAGAGCAACTAAGTCCATGCTAGGGTGCTTTGCATCACTTAGGCTTCATTTCACCTATGCTGGGCGAGTTTGAGAAAAATTCACATAGGGTTTGGGGAATATTCTTATCTTTTGGAGTCATCTAGAAGGTTCCCTCCCTTATCAACTCCTACGACCTTGAAAATGTATGGGGAATGAGTTAAGATGCATCCTGTCCTGTCATCCCTTCCTCCATGGAACTAATTCTAAGTATGGAAGGCCATTCTATACCACCATTTATGACAAAACCTCCTTCATATCACTATAAATTGACCACTCATCTAGGTGATCAGGGGCTGGATTATGTTGAATTGTAAGGACATAATGTTGCTAGGAGAATTGGCTTTGAAGCAAGTATTGTGATGCTACAAGTTTGTCATGCTTTTGATGTGATTTGGATGGTATCCAAGCTGGAGGAATGACTTTGAATCAGACACAATGGTTGTAATTCCTTCTTCTATTCAATAAAGTATTTGAAAATTTCTCCCATAGGTTTGTATTGTCTTATAATGCTTATATGTGTGAAATGTATATGATTCCATTCACTTATATTCAATATATATTTTGCTTTGATCGATTCTTTGTTTTTTGTTGTGCTTACTTGTACTTCTCAAGCATATTAAGCACACAAAGGAGCAATAGGATCGATACAAAGGAGACGAGAGGAAAGTGGAACTACAAGTAGGTCTTCTCATCTTCTCATCTTTTCATCTTATCTATTTCTTATAGGAAAAGACTAAAATACTTTAAACTGTTATTCTAGATATGGCTACTTATCTAGGGAATTAGTATTTATCCATAGATACCAAATTTTCCAAAACAATAGCTGTCACCATTCTAACTGATGTTGCTTTCTTATTACCTTGCAAGTCTCTTGGTTCTCCATTGTCATCCAAGCACTCAATAGATTTGTCACAACAATCCATCTTGGTTCTTGTTGGCTTCGTGGGGCCTGACCCAGGTTCAGAGTTGATTTAGCCAAGAAAATCCCAGTACTATTTGCCCTTTCCATAATAGTCTATGGAGCGCGAACTGAGGTCTCACCTGAAGTAGTATGGGAGGGTGCTAGAATCTTGTTTTCACACCTTGGGGATGTCTGATATGTCAGGATAGGTACGCAGTCCAACCTTTGCACTCATTGTGCTATGCATACCAGTGGGCACCTCACGTCTTGCATTGTTGTCTTCGTGCAGTCCTATATGCAGCGCGATCTTTGTTATTTATCCAAGTCTTACGTAGGTATGGACTGTTTGTTGATTACTTAGATTCTTTTCATATATAAGTGTTCTGAACCATACATGCATCTCCTTAACTATGCACAGTAAATATATAGAGAAGAAGTAATACATAACAGAATAACAATTCAAGAATAGATGCATGGAATTAGGATAAACTTATCTTTATTAGCTTTCTATCTTAATTACAGACTCGACTCCGCCCTATAAACTCAGCTGCAAGGGTCCGTGCACTCACCTGCGGACTCTACTAGGCCTCTGTGCACTTAGCTGCAGAGCCTCTTCCTACTACTACAACCCAAGACACTTAGAATTCAACTCTAAACTCGAACCATTACTATTTTTCTCTCTAATTCACTATCTTTACAACTTAGAGCCTCGCTCTGTTTATACAATCCCATGGTCTGCAGACCATGGGTAGGTCGACACAAATTTATATTTCATTACAATAATTTAGGGTGGACAACCCTATGACTCAACCTCCACTTCACACTCCGTGTCCACATTTTGTGGAGTATTACAACATATTTGACCCAAAACTTGGGCTTTGAGCCCCAAAAACCTACTACATGGGATCCCATGGCCAATAGGCCCCCAACACAATCATTGTGACTCGTCCTGAGTCACTCTGCTAGTGCAGTGATCTTGGCATGAAGCACTTCCAACTGATCCTACACTGCGTAGAGGTTTGTAGCGCACTGAGTTGCTTCTTGCTAATCTTGCGACATCTGTTCCTCTAAGCCCTCAATGTCTGAATTGTTCCCTTGCAACTATACTAGTATCTGCTACGTATGTTTATAGTCCCATGCCCTGGTCCAACTCCTTGGGTCGCAAATAATATGCCACTATCAGCTAGTCAGATAGTCGGTCGACCCATATAGAGCTTCAAGTGACTGTCATTTACCTTGCTAGGGAAGGGTTTTCCATTTAGTTTTACTAGCTGGATGACACCTTGGTCTGTAACCTCAACCACGTAAGGTCCTGGCCAGTGCATCCTAAATTTTCCTGGGAATTTTTTAAATTTACTCTTGTACAACAGTACTAAGTCATCTACCTTGAAGGTGCACAACTTCATATGACGATCGTGCCAGGCATTTTTGCGCTGCTTCTGTACCTGTTGATGGAATCCAGCCAGAAATCATTCTTCCTCGAGTTCTTCCAATTGCACAAAACTTTATTCCAAGGCTTCATGGTTGGACATGGCTGTGAGTGCTTCTATTTGCAGACTGGGTGCAATGTATTCCATTGACATAACAGCTTCCATGCCATAGAATAGCCGAAAAGGTTTCTGGCCCGTCAATTTTTTTCATGTTGTTTTGTATGTCCATAATATGGTAGGTATGTGTAGGTCCTAGTTGTTTCGTTGTGCTCTACAAACTTTTGTTAGCGCAGTCTCTAGTATTTTGTTGAATGCCTCTACTTTCCCATTAACTTGTAGGTGTTATGGTGTACTTTGCTAATGATACACCTAGAACTCCTCTGTGAGTGTACTGATGGTTTCATTTAGGAAATGTGTTCCGCGGTCACTCATTAAGATTTTTGGACATCCAAATCCTGTCAACACATTTTCGAAAAAAAAATTCATAGCCGTGGTGGTTGTGTAGTCCTTGACCAGTTGCGCTTCCGCCCATCGTGTCAGATACTTCGTCGTGGTGATGATGTAGTGTGCACCTGTCTTTCCTTGAGGTTTGATCTATCCTACAAATTCGATTGCCCATTTTTCGAACTGCTGCAGTGTGATTTGTGGATTCAGTGGCAGCTCATCCCTTCATGATGGTTTTCCAGTCCTTTGACATATATTGCAAGCCCGATAGTGTGCTTTCGAATCTTGGTGCAGGGTTGGCGACCATAAACCAGTGCGAAGGATCTTCATTATATTTGTGCGTCCTACATAGTGTCCTCCTACATCACCCCCATGTGCTTCCGTGAGAATCTGCACTTGTTCAAATTCAGGTATGTATCTTTACAATATCTCATCATTTCCCATTTTGCAGAGGTGCCCCGCGATGACAAAATATTCTGCCGCGTGCACCACTAATTCCTTCTTCTGTTGGATTGAGTATTCCTTTGATACAGTCCCTATTGTTAGAAAATGGATTATATCCTTGAAGTGGCCATCCGCAACACACACTATGAAGCGTTGTGCATCAGGTAGCCCCTCCTCCAAATTCGTTGGTTCCTCGCCCGTCTCAATTCGTGACAAGTGATCTGGCCTTGCATTCAATCATCCCGCCTTGGCAATAACCTTGAAGTCATATTCTTGAAATAGTAACAACCATTTGCATATGTACCCCCCAACACAGGCTTGTTCACCAGGTACTTTAACGCGGAATGATCGGTATACATCTTGAAATGTCCTCCAATTAAATAATGTTGGTATTTTTGGAGCACGTACACCATTGCCAACACTTTGCGCCTAGTAGTAGAGTAGTTCTTTTCAGCTTTGGACAGTCTCCGACTTGTGAACATGATCAGGTGATCAATGCCCTCCGTGCCTTCTTGCGTGAGTATGGCTCCCAATGCAATACATGACACATCAACATGTACATGAAATTCCACATCCCATTTTGGGAAGACCAGGATGGGAGCAGATGCCTGTTTCTCCTTAAGGACATCCAAAATTTTCATGCAATCATCATTCCAACAATATGTAGCATCCTTCTTCAATAACTTTTCCATCGGCATTGTTATTTGGGCATAGCTCTTGATAAAATTGCTATAGAATCCAGTGTGCCCCAGAGTAGCGAGCAATTGTTTAACACTTCGCGGTGATTCCAAATTCAAAATAATGGAAATCTTCACAGGGTCCACCATTAGGCCTTGTTTGTAGACCATAGGTCCCAACAGGTTTCCAAAGGGAATGAGGAAGGTGCACTTCCTAATGTTCAGCACAATTTTGTGTCGGCGTCAAGTATCTAGCATCAAACGTAAGCTCGCTACATGGTGTTTAACTAATCCAAATATAGTCCAATCATTCAGATAGACCTCCAATAACTTGTGGATGTATTCTTTGAATGTGGCCACCACAATGCACGAAAATATAGTTGGTGCATTCTTCAGTCCAAAGGGCATAACGGTGTATTGAAAGTAGCCCCATTCTGTCGTGAAGGTAATTTTTCCCCTATCTTTTGGGACGATCTTGATCTGATGGTACCTTGAGAAGCCATCCGTGAATGAGTAAGCTTCATGACCACCAACATTATCCAATACTTCATCTGTGAATGGTGTCGGGAATGGATCATGTACACAGGCGTCGTTCAAATTCCTGAGGTCCATGCATATTCTTATTTCCCCTTTCATTTTTTTCTCCTGCACTACCATAGGACTCACCCAGTCGGATTCTTCTACTGGTTCAATAATTTCGGCTACGATCATTGTTTCTAATTCGTTGTGGACCTTTTCTTCATACTTTGGATTCAACCAGTAAGGTCGCTGCTTAACTGGCTTCACATTCGGTTTCAGAGTGATCTTCATCATCCCTAAGTCGCCAATGATCCCTTTTAAGTTTGTAATTTTGGTCGGGAACAAGGCTTGGTTTTCATAGAGTAACTCATTGACCTTATCTACAGTAGCATCATCCCAATAGTCCCCAAGCATCGCACACTTTAGCTCTGCTTCTATTCCAATGTTTACCTGCTTTGTTTTTAGCGGCACAATGATTTTGGGATCCTCAATTAATGGTCTTCAAACCATGTGACAATCTTCTATTTTTGGTATTAATATTCAGCGGTTCTTCATCATATTCTTCCACTTGCATGTTATAAAATTCTAGGGCACTGCTTAACTATGTCACCCACACTAGCTAAAGCATTTCCAATGGCTCCTGTGGTATTTTGAAGATGGCAGCTTTTACTGCTTGCAGTGCATCATCAACAGTATCTGACCAATGGTCTTCAAATGTGAATGTTAACAAAAATCCCTCATGTAAGACATCCCATTCACCTGTACCATGTCGGAGCTCTGTCTCGGTATACCAGTTCATGGGTATGACATCCAGGATATGGTAGAATAAAATTACCCATTCAAGATGTGGCTCTTCCCCATAGACCTTGGTCCATTTCATGAGGTACGTGTGTGGGTCATCTTGTCCGTCATACTTTTCTTCTAGCCATTTTTGTGGTTTCCCAAATCATAAGTGCATCATCCTTCTACATCTGCGCTAGTCCTCAAAATTTCCTTGATGCATACCCCACCACCGTGCGGGTGTTGCACACAATGGCCACTTCAATGCATTGAGCTGCTGCTATTCTAGTACTATGCTTTCAAATTTTCTTAGAAATTCATCTACTGGTGACAATCCATCATATGTCAGTAGCTCCCTCGCCTCTATTGTCATGCAATGTAGTGATCTAACCATCATGTTGCAATTAAGTGTTGTTACTTCGTGTAGCCGATTATGCCATCGCTCTACTTCCTCATCTGAATCTAAAGTGTAGGAGCTTTTGCGCTCCCACGAGATTCTCACATCTGTAGTCGGATTCACCCAATCCTAGTCTCACACAATTATCTTGTAAATACAATCAAGATCATCATCACTATCATCATCATGCACTGGTCTACTGTAGTGCACTCCTTTTGTTGGATCCAGTGGTACTACTATATGTACTGACTTTTTCTCGAAGATCATTTTGCGTTTCTTCATATTTATGACTCCAGTGATGTAGTCTATTCCTAATAGTGCGGGATAGGGGTTGTTGTCATCGACAATCTCTATTAATTCAAAATCTGCCTGTGTACTCGCCCCCACAATATCTACTGTTACCCCTTGCAATCTCCCCATGGGAAAAATCTTCTGTTGGTTTTCCATCTGTAATTGAATAGGGGACCATTGTAACGTGGGTCTGCCCATGCATCCCATGTTTTCTTTGGTAATACTTTCGCGTCTGAACACAGATCTAGGATCACTTGATCCATTTCATACTCACCAATTTGTGTAGTCAACCTCATTTCTCTTCTAGTGCACAATGCATGCTTCCCCAGTTTCCGGACCACACGCGGTTCTCCTGACCTCGTGCACCTAATGATTAGTTCCTACAGTCCCTAAACTACTTTGTTGTTGCACAATAGTTTCATGCATGTCTTTAGAAATGTAGTGAGCATTGAAGGATCCATTCTTGGTTCTAGTTGATCCTTACTACCTGAAGTGGAGGCCTCCGTGAAGCTCTTCTTAACTTCCATGAATGTCTCCTTTACGTGTTCTAAGTCAAACTTGGGTTCCTTCGCAAGAGCCTTGTTAACCCACGTACTTTCTTCTGGCTGCTTCCCCTTATCATCTCCCATGGTTGTACCACTTCTGAGCATCAACATTTGGGTCTTCCCCATGCGACTCAGACCTCTACATTTGTATATTCTGAGTCGGAGGAGGCTGGAATACCCCTTTTTTGTGCTTCCTTGTGATCAACGTAGGACAATGTATTGTCTCATGATCAAACTAAGCACAATAGAAACATGATATCCTTGTCAGGTTGGTACAATCGCGGGCATAGTGCCCTGGCCCTCCACAACTGTAACAAATTAGTTGTCCGCGACCCCTTCCTGGTCCCATTCCACCGCATCCTCAACCACGGCCTTGAAATCTAGGACATGCCATTCCCAGATCTGGGTTGAGGGTTCGCGTTTCGGTCTGCACCCTATAAGCAGGGGTCCGATCCATCATTAGTTCGTAGTTGTGGCAAGTGCGCTCATCGTGGCCTACCGACCTAAAGAAATTACAAAATAATTGTTGGGGTGTCTGTGTATACTTCTGCAACAAATGAAAATTGTTTGTGGTGTGCTTCCCTCCTATCTAATAGATCACACACCATAAAGTAGGTGCTACACTTGGCCTTGCCCGCGCCTCCCTTCTCAACGGCATCAACCCTCTTCCTGCTAAGTAGTGCACGAATATTGGACAATGATCTTTTTCGTGGCCCTGGACTTTGCATTTTATGCACCATACTTCCTCGTGTGGCTCTGGATGAGATGCCCTATCCTATTTCAAACTCTGCATTTCCAGACATAGATTCTGCAGTTGCACATTGATTTGTTGGACTCCCAACCAAGGGTCTTGTATAGGGGTCTCATTTAGTCTCATTACCATTTCCAATACTTCGGCCTAGGTGAAAAGTTTTTGCTGTGACAACACTGTCCTCAAGTGCGGTGTCAGAGATGCTAGAAACCATGCATGATGCTATCCATCTGTTAATGTCATATTGGCTTCATGGATCCTACTCTTCAGCAGTTGGTCCAGATCCCACGGGGTCTCACCTGAGAGCATCACAATCTCTTTAAACCCGATGATCGATTATGTTTCTGACTTTGGCCTACTAAATTCCCTATTCAGCGTGGCCTGGATCTCTATGATTCTTGCATTTGGGTGATCATTAGAATGCTTGATATAACATGTTAATGCGCGATCCTAAAATGTGCTCACCAGCGTGGCTTTCTTAATATTGTCATCTGTGACACCTTGTGCTTCCCATACTGCTCTTACCATGAACCAAAATTGATCCGGATCTTCATTCCCTACTCCTTTGAATACTGGTAGTTTGATCATGCTCGCTATACTAGACTATGGAGCTGGCAGAGGTGGGGTGGGTGGAGATGGATGTGAGGGGGGTGAAGTGAGTGGCAGTGTGGGTGGAGGTGGTAAATGTGAAATTTGTTGCATTATCAAACTGACCACGCTTCTTGGAGAAACCTTCATAAGCTCTTCCTTGCTCTCCTGCGAGGGTGAAATTAAGGGTCTTTTTTCTAATTCTTCACTGCTTCTTCTTTTGTAGATCTTCCCACTCAGCGTAGTCCCAAACATTAATTTATTTGCATAACCTTATTTTTACACAATAGCATCTTAATCCAAGTGTTCAAAGATTTAATATACTTATCTCACTGTTCCTTGAGAAAATGTCGTTCTGCCTTACTTTAGCTAATAGTCGTGTCTACTGCGAACTCAGTGATAAATCATCCTATTATCTAGTCAAGCCAATTGGTCCAAAACCTACGCAATATTATCTTTTGATGCTTCTAGTCTGCACACTAATTCTAGAGTCCACACTATGGTTTGTTGAGCCTACACCTTCCCTAGCTATCCACTAACTTCGTGATCCACTCATACAACTCAGAAGGAAAGGATGCAAAAAAATTACATGGATTTCCATATACAACTAGTGATCCAACCACTATTCCTTAGGCACTCACAGAGCTTTGTTTTCCTGTGTCACGAACTTGTGAATATTATTGTCCAACCACTCTTCAATTTCTTTCAATGTTGGGTTCCAGTGGCATGACATCAGACATCCCTTATGCAGATCTCGGTTCTAGAAACGAAACCGTTTGTTGGCTTCGTGGGGCCTGACCTAGGTTCAGAGGTGATTTAGTCAAGCAAATCCCAGTACTACTGGCCCTCTCATAAATAGTCCACAGAGTGCGGACTGAGGTCTCACTGGAAGTAGTATGGGAGGGTTCTAGAACAAGGTTTCTGCACCCCTGGGATGTTTGATATGTCGAGATAGGTATGCGATCCAACCTTCACCCTCACTATGCTATGCACACCAGTGGGCACCTCGCAGCCTGCGTTGCTGTCTTCACAAAGTCCTATATGTAGCGCGATCTTCATTATTTACCGAAGTCTTACCTAGTTATGCATTGTTAGTTTATTACTTAGTTTCTTTTCATATATAAGTGTTTTGAACCATACAAGAATCTACTTAACTATGCGCGGAAAATAAACAGAGCAAAAGTAATACATAAAAGAATAATGATTGAAGAATAGATGCACAAAATTAGGATAAATTTCTCTTTATTAGTTGTCCCAATTACAGACTCGACTCCACCTTGTGCACTCATCTGCAAGGGTTTGCACACTCAAATTTAGAATCTACTAGGCCTCTGCGCACTCAGC
This sequence comes from Pinus taeda, assembly GCA_000404065.3. Lineage (NCBI taxonomy): Eukaryota > Viridiplantae > Streptophyta > Pinopsida > Pinales > Pinaceae > Pinus > Pinus taeda. Next base: position 36,464 of record APFE030460783.1, read on the forward strand.
TGCAGAGCCTCATCCTACTACTACAACTCAAGACATTTAGAATTCAACTCTAAACTCAAACCATTACTATTTTTCTCTCTAATTCACTATCTTTACAACTTAGAGCCTTGCTCTATTTATACAATCCCATGGTCCACGGATCATGGGTAGGGTGACACAACTTTATATTTTATTACAATAATTTAGGGTGGATAGCCCTATGACTCAACCTCTACTTCACGCTCCATGCCCACAATTCATGGAGTCTTACAACATATTTGACCCAAAACATGGGCTTTGAGCCCCAAAAACCTGCTGCGGGGGATTCCATGCCCAACAATTCTATGAAGGTACAACCAATCCATTCAAAACAGCATAATGTATGTTCCCAATGCTATCACTCAGAATTTTCTCTAGAAATTATTAGAAGAAAGAAAATGACCGAGGTAACCACAAACCAACTTTTGGGCACAGGTTCTAGCCAACCTAAGCTCAGAGAGGGCTCTCTCTATATCATTTAGCTTTGTTTGATGGGATTATAGGCTAGTTCTTAATGTTTAGGAGGTTTTTTATTTCTATTGAAGATTGGGTGGTGGGATCCTTTAAATGGATGGTTTGAGTGATGTCTCTAGACCATTGGGCTATGGAGTCAAGAAAAGAGCAGCAGGACTAGATCAACTCACTAAAGGAAGTGCTCAAAGGGCAAGATAGTAGAGTAGAGTGCAGGTCTTAGGGACAGAGGGGTGAAAAAGGTTTTAACCAGGGTGAGAGAGCAATTAAGACTTCTCAGAAGAGGATTCAAATGAGGAAAAGATGGTAATCAGAAACAAAGGGAAATTAAGAATCCTTTGCTATAGATTATAAAGAGAGAACCTAAACTGAGGAGCAACTAAGAATTCCTTAACTTAGATATCATTAGAAAACATTTATTTGCCTAATTGTTATAATAGAGTGTAATTAGACAAATTCTGAGATAATACTCCAATTATGGTATTCATATTGAGATAAACATTATGGAAAAAATTTAAGAAAGATAACAACAATGTGAGAAAATACTTGTCTGCACTTCACTCAACACATGAATCCTTTGGAATATTTGGTATTTATTCATCAATCTAGCTTGTTGGCTCAGTCAATGCTCCAATGGCTTTACAGTATTTCGATCAATAACTCTATAGAAATTTCTAAGAATCCACACTACATACTTCGAATTGTGAAGTATTTATACTAAGGTTTTATTACAAATATCTCAAACTAACTGTTGGAAATAATACTGAGAGGGGGGGGGGGGGAATCGGTATTATCAAATTCTTTTTGTATGCCTTCCTTAATTTAATATTTAGATATTGATCATTAACTTGTATGTCAGTACCATATAATAATGAGCATGAAACAAGAAAAATGGGTAGTCACACCAAAGAACACCAGATATAAGGTGGAAACCCAATGTGGGTGAAAACCACCTGCTGCAATATGTCTCTATCTTCTTTCAATTAGAAACTTCTTTTACAATGATTTGTACTGCTGCAGTCCTTTACCAGTACGCAGGCTGCAACCTGCAAAGAGCT
>APFE030460783.1:49018-71786 GCA_000404065.3 Pinus taeda
GGACCACGTTTCATAAATTTTCAGACTGGATCCATGAACATCAAATAATCATCAAGTACATGTAAATCACCCAATCTCCTTATACAATGAACCAATGAATCACCCAATTCTTCATAATGCTGTAAACAGAAAGGGAATACCAGACATCTAAACCCAGAATTCTGCAACAATAGATAAAATACAGTCAACAAATGTTTCAAGATAAGACCACAACTTCACCAACATTGGCCTGCATATATCCGCAGCTCTTCTAAGTCTGAACTGCGTAGATCTGCACTGGTCATTCTTCTACTCTGCATACTATTCTTCAGATCCGCACCTTTACTTTCTGACTTACAGCATACATCCGCACTGTGCTTTCTGCTTTCCTGCGTACCTCGCACTTCACCTTTTTCTGTGCTGTGTGCGCCCCGCACTGTGCCTTCTCCTTTGCTACGTACCCTGCACTGCGCCTTTGGCTGCACTATGTACCCCTGTACTGAGCCTTTTACTGCGCTGCGTACCCCCGCACTGTGCCTTCGGATCGCCTGCGAACTTCTGATTAGGGCCAAATTTACAGTCCTTCAATGTGCCACAGTCAGTCAGATCCACAGATCTATTCATGCGCCCGAGAGATCATGACATGTCAATAGATTCACCTTAAGTTATCTCCTTGATTTAGATCTAGCTTTTAAAACCAAACACCCAAAATTTCAGATCTTAAGATATTCAAATTTCACAAGTGTGTGGCCAAGAGATCTCCTTTCCTTTTTATAAGCAACCCTTTCTCAATACCATGGTCCAAAACCATAATAACACAATACCATGAACCCAATACTTGGGATCAATACTTTTGGATGCAATACCACGGACCAAAACCATTTGATCAAAAAGTGTCGGACTAATACCATGAACCATTCATGAAGATTCCCACGTGCACGCGCTTTTATGCATTGGAGAGCATGAAACTGGGGTCCGCACCTTCTGAACGTATCACCTGCGAGCATGTACGCACTCCTTGGTCGGTGTACCTGCGGGTCTGTAGCTTCTTCTAGGATTACCTGCGGGTATCTTAATTTCCATGATTTCGAGTGCCTGAACTGAGATCTGCCACAAGAGTGAGTTTCCATCAAGTACAACACCTGTACCATAGAGCCAAACTAGAATCATAATGCCAACACGAACTTGAGATTTAATCTAGGAAATACAAATATCTTCTCGTAGGAAGATAGAGACATCGATTGAACTGCTTTCATGATGTCCCTTTTATTATGGTATCGTTGGCTTTTATGGTTTGATTTTAGCTCTTTATGCTCTTTTCTATTTGAATTATCAAGTTGGAAGCTTTATTTACTTCAGGCTTTCATCTGATACTCTTTCACTCTGATGAGCTTTCTTTATCCTTCACTGTGTTTTTCCCTTTTAATGTACAATTTAACCTTTTACAGTGTGTTTCAATAGTAAATTCTTTTGTTTTTATGTGTATCAACATCGAGAAGTGGATATTGATAAAGTCTCTGTATGTTTCATTTGTTTGTCTTCTAACTGCATCTTCGGTCTGGTTCCTCTGTTTTGACAGTCAATGCTCTGTGTGAATGTTTTCTTCTTGGCTCTGTGTGTAACTGCCTTCTTCTTTCTTCCTTGGGTAATGGTCTTCTTCTTCTTCTGAATATAGGCTTTTTGAATAGGTTTCTTGTCAAGTCTTGGAGTAAACAAGTTCTGCGACTAGTAGTAGAATTGTTTATTCAAGCTCTGGTCTTCTGCGAATTACCTGTAAAACACAACAATTATTATGAAAACCTTGGTTAGCTGGAAAGGCACTTGATGGATTTATTTGCATAGGGATGCTTGGGGAAGGGGCCACAGTGGTGTTTTTGACATAAATGGAAGTGGAAATTCTTTGCAAAGTTTCAAGGTGGCGCTGAAGGGTTTAACGAGTTTATACTATGAAACGAGTGAAAGGCACGAAAATAAGGTTTTCACGGTTATAAGGTTTAATGGGCAAGTTTTCTAAATGTGGCACGAAATATCATATTTATGGATAATAGGTGGTTTATCAGGTTGGTGGGGAGGCTGTATTGTAGGTCGTCACAATGCTTATGAGGCAAAGGCAGTTTTTAGGAGGGATCACCTAATACATGCCGGTGCTTGACACGTAGCCTTCGGGGGGTCAGGAAAAACCACTTTGTCAGGTGGGTATCATTTAGCCATCGGGAAAGACCGATATGGCTGTGGAATGTTGGATGAGCTAGATGTTGATCGGATGGTGGTCAGGTGATGGGAAAGGCACAGGTGATAAAAGCTCGGGCTTAAGTATGTGGCCCAAGCTTTAAACCTTGGCGGTATGAGATTATTTAAGGTTTAATCATGGGTTAAAAATGATCAGGCGAGGCTTAATAAGGGAGTTTAACTCTTTGGTTAAAGTTAGGGTGTTGGGCGAGGCTGATACAACTGCACATCATTGGATTAGGGCGCAGTTGATCGAACAGTAGTCGGGTCGTGAAATAGCACGGGGGAAATGTATGGAAGCTTGGGGGGCCAGATGATTTAATTAGAAGTGATTTTTGTTCATTTGGGGTTAATGGGGGATTTATTTGTTTTGTCAACGTAAAGGGTAAATCTATTAATTTCTATTAAAACTAAGGGTTGGGGATATTTACATAGGGATTTAGTTAATATATGAGAAAAGGGTTATATCGGGAATTATATAATAAAGTTAATAATTAATATGAAATGCGATGGGTGGAGTGGGTTTTTCCTAAATAAAAAGGTAAAATGTATGCATTTCGTGCACTTTGCTTTATACTTAGGATAAAAGGTTTTTTGTGGGCTTTTGAGTGAAAAGGGATTTACATGGGGGGTTTTCACTCTTCCTAGGTAAATGGTGTTTAACCTTATGAAAAGGTGTTTTCTTACGGTGATGAGGGGAAATGGATTGTATGAAGGAGATTCTAACACTTGTGTCCATAAGTCATTAAGCCTAGGGTTTGGTCCCACCAAAAGTCAGAGAAATGCTCTGAGCCTCTTTGACTTGTAGGATTTAGAAGTACTCAAACATACTTGTGGATAGGAAATTAGTAAGTATAGGGGAAAAAGGAATGAGGGGGAGTTAATCACGTGAAATTTTAAACCTTTTCCTTTGCTACCATAGTTGACCATACATGTTGAAATATGTATCTAAGCATGACATATGTGTTTCGATCCAATTAAATTTATAGTTCAACAACCTTTCTTCTACTTACCCATCTCTTACCCTAACATATTTTCTTCATTTCTTTGGGTGCATTTAAGGTAGAAAACCCTTATTCATCTATTTTTCTTTTGAAAATTAATCTATCTAATTCTAACCTTATATCATCCAAGGGCTTAGATTAAGCTTATGAGCTCATTTTATTTTCTCTATATATCTAATGATCTGCTAGGATTTAACTGTTTGTTCAGATTTTATTCTCTAACTTTAAACATAAAATTCAAATCATGAAATAACCAAGATTAAATAGTTTGATTACCATGGATTGTGGCATGAATAACAAGTTGCACACAATCATTATTATGCATGAAAGTAAATAGTAGTAGCATTTAGACTTGCACAATTTCATGGTCTTTTTGTTTTTTGAGTTCATAAATTTTCATTTTTTTGACCTTCTCTTATTCTTTTTGTCCTTTGATTTTTCTTTTAGGACATACTCCTTTTACATTTTTTTATTTTTATAATATAGAAAACATTTGCAGAAAACAAAGGTATGTACAATATTACAAGGCTTAACCTTAGTCATTCAAAATTATGACTCCTATTGGTATAGGAACCTAGTAGTGGCTCCACTTGGGGATGAAATTTCCTTGTGAAATGTCAATAACTTTAGAGATCAGTATCCTTTGAATTGTTGTTGATGTTGCCTTGTAAAGTGTCCTTTTATGAATCTGCATTATTGATACTTATGATAATGAATCTTTTAAAGCTTAGGGCCTTCTCTTCGGGCTTCAACCTCAAATATCACCATCTAATCCAAACTAGACTTTTGAAAATAGAATATGTACAAATGAAAATTAGTAATTAGGTTCAAAGTAATGTTTTAGCATTCAGCCATTCAATAGCCCACATTCTACATCTGTACCATCAATTTCTCTCAAGAAGAAAGCATTATTTCCTCTATAAGAATAAATGACATAGTGAACTTTCCATAGGAAATCAAATTTCCCATATTTTCCTTTATCTTCCTTCCTTGAGTCCCACTTGAGCACTTTGTCACCAATGTAGAAATCTTCATCTTTGGTTCTCTTATCAAAAATCTTCTTAATCTTTTCTTGCACAAGTTGAGACCTCACATAGACCTGTTCTCTTGTTTGTTGTAGATGAATAGCTTGGTTGATTATTATTTGGATACTATTTGGTTCAAATTACATTTCTTGAAGTATCTTCATTACTGGTACTCCCAAAGTGGATGGAAAGACAACTTCCATTCCATAAACTAGGTTATAGGGAGAAGTACTAATTGATTTCTTAGTAGTCAATCTGTCTACCCATAAGGCATTGACTAGATTTTTATTCCAGGTTTTCTTATTGTGCTCTAGTAACTTCTTGATGATATTTACTAGGCTTTTGTTAGAGGATTCTGCTAGTCCATTACCTTGAGGGTAATATGTTGTGGAATGGCCAAAGGTGATATGGTATTAATTGCAGAAATCTATCATTCTTTTGGATTTAAAGGCTGTTGCATTATTAGTAATGAGCTTAGTTGGACATCCAAATCTTGATAGAATATTGGTTTCAAGGAAGGTTATGATAATAGTATCTGTGGCTTGCCTTAAAGGATGGCCTCTATCCATTTTGTGAAGTAGTCTGTGGCTGTGAGGATCCGTTTGTGTTGGGGAGAGGAGGGTGGGTGAATTTCACCAATGAAGTCTAGACCCCATTGTTGAAAAGGTAATTTAACAGAGATTGGCTTGAGGGGTAAAGGTAAGAGCTTTTTCTTCTCCTCAAAAATTTGACATTTGTGACAGGAGGTCACATATTTTTTGACATCATCAAACAAGGTAGGTGAATAAAAACCAGCTCTAAGGATCTTTTCTACAGTGGTATTCTGGTAAAGGTGTCCTCCATAGTCACTTGCATGAAACTCTTGCAAAAATTTGTCAGATTCTTCTTTTAATAAGAAATTGAGAAGAATACCTTCATGATCTCTCCAAAACAAACCATTGTATAATATACAAAATCTTAAGGATTTTATCTTCAAAAACCCGCTTTTAGTCCTAGATAATTCAAGAGGAGCTTGTAAATTTAGTAAACATAAATAATATCGGCATACCAAGGTGATTCAAGAAAGGCCTAGCTGATTAGTGCAGTCACCATCTCCTCTTCATTATCTATTATTGCAATAAAGTTTATATCCAAGGCCTGACAGTTTGATTGAACCATGAGCTTGGCTAAACCTTAGGCCTTGATTAAATTAGTAGGTTTGATTTCTATATCATATTCTAAAATAGTAGCATTCCACTTTCCCCTCTTTCCATTAGGACCATCCTAAGTTAGGATGTATTTATCTACTGGATTGGGAATGTACACTACTATGTGAGAATATAAGATGTATACCCTGTTAGGTTCCTATACCAATAAGAGTCATAATTTTGAATGGCTAAGGTTAAGCCTTGTAATATTGTACATTCCTTTGATTTCTGCAAATTATAAAAAAAATTTAAAAAATGTAAAGAGGGTATGTTCTAAAAGAAAAATCAAAGGACAAAAGAATAAGAAAAGGTCAAAAAAATGAAAGTATATGAACCCTAAAAACAAAAATACCATGAAAGTGTGCAAGTCCAAATGCCATTACTATTTACTTTTATGCATAATAATGATTGTGTGCAACTCGTTATTCATGCTACAATCCATGGTAATCAAATAAGTTTAGTCTTGGTTATTTCATGCTTTGAATTTTATGTGTATAGATTAGAGAATAAAATATGACCAAACAACTTAATCTTAGTAGCTCATAGTTAGGTAGAGAAAATAAAAGGAGCTCATAATCTTAATCTGAGCCCTTGAATGATATAAGGTTAGAATAGATGGATTACTTTTCAAAATAAAAATATATGAATAAGGGTTTTCTAGCCTAAATGCACCCTAATAAATGAAGAAAATATGTTAGAGGTAAGAAATGGGTAAGTAGAAGAAAGGTTGCTAAACTACAAAGTCAATTGGATCAAAGCACATGCATCATGCTTATATACATCATTCAACATGTATGGTCAACTATGAAGGCAAAGAAAAATATTTACAAATTCATATGGTTAACTCCCGCTCATTCACTTTTCCCCTTTACTTACTAATTTCCTATCTACGAGTATGTTCTAATTACTTTTAATCCTAAAGTCAAAGAGGCTCAGAGCATTTCTATGACTTTTAGAGGGACCGGACCCTCGACTTAATGACTTATGGATGCAAGTGCTTGAATCCTCTTCATAAAATCATTCCCCCTTCTTAAAACCCATTACCCCTTTTTACACTAAGAAAACCCCTTTTCCTAAGGTTTAAACCCAAGTTACCTAGGAAAAGTAAAGCCCCCATATAAATCCCTTTTTGCACAAAAAACCCACAAAAAAGCCTTATTCATAAGTATAAACCTAAGTGCGCCTATACTTACACTTTACCCTTTTAACTTAGGAAAACCTACTCCACCACCACTTTCATATTAATTCTTAACATTATTTTATAAATACTGATATTAACCCTTTTCCCGTATCAAACTAAATCCCTATATAAAATACCCTACCCCTTAGTTTTAAATAAAAACTATATGAATACCCATATCTCGCTACAACTTTACTTTGTTTACCTAACCCCGGTAAAACTAAGTTAATCCCGCCATCAGCCCCACCCGACTCCTTAATCCAGCAATTAAGCCTGGCCCGATCACTTTAAACCTGTGATTTATCCCTAAACTAATCCCAAACTGCTACGATTAAAACCTGGCCCCCCCTTCATCCCCATCCATTTCCTCCGTGCAGTTTCTCTACGCGACAACCATTAGATCACAATCCCACAGATCCAACGGCCCAAAGCCATATTGGCTGCGCTCAATGGATTGCCTTTACCCACTCAATAAGGTGGTTTTTCCCCACGTCCGGAATGCTACGTGTCATGCTCTAAAGCACATCAGGAAACCTCTTATGAATACTGCCTATGCCACAAAAGCAGTACGACAACTCCTCAAATCCACCTCCTCCTGATCCAATAAACTATCCATCCTTCATAAACATGAATTTTGCACCATATTTTAAAAGTTTGCTTGTTAAAGTTTTAAACCCTAAGAACCCATGTTTTCTCTCTTTTCGCTAGTTTTGTTGGAAATGATACTAAGAGGGGGGGTGAATCATTTTTAGTCAACTCAATAAATTTTTCTTTTCATACTCAAATTTATATATGCTACTTCAATGAAGGTAACTCGTGTGTACATGCAACTATATATAAGGAAACTAGCGTATATCCAACAAACTTATGATTCAGTTAATTCATCATACATTGATCTTTAATCAGTGCATCAGTACTTCATTAACCATATAAATAGTAACCATGTGCAGTAATATCAAAACAAACCATCATACATAATAAACACAGATGAACACCATGATTTAAGGTGGAAACCCAATGCGGGACAAAAGCCACCTGTTGTTGTCTTCTTTTAATATAATAAAAACCTGTTTACAATATTGTGCTGGTGCAGACTCATATCAGTACGCAGGCACCCACTTGTAGAAGGGTACAACTTTCTCTCATTCTCCAACTTCTACTGGAAGGGAGCTGCAACCCCCTAGCTCTTGTACTAGTCGATCTATTTACTAGTACGTAGGCACCAATGTACAGAAGGCTATGACATTCTCTCTTCCTCTAGGGACTAGGTTTCATAAATTTTCAGTCTAGATACTCCTGGATCACAACACCACAATCTGAAGGCCACATTTCATCAAATTTTCACACTGGACCCATCAACAACATTGAAGCTCAAAATCAATTACCACTACAATACAATTGCCAAATACATCTACATCAATTAATCTATGAATCACCCACAATTGAATCACTAAAATCCCATCATCACTGAAGCAAATCACAATCAATCAATCTAAACTTTCAGAATATTGTCATCAAAACATAGTCACCAAAACAGAGAGCAGAACCCAAAACTCTACAACAACAACCAGAACCAACTGCAAATTCAAATGTCATATTTTATAATGTATACACTACTTCGATGTGTCGAACAAGCGTGTATATGCACTTTTATTAAAGCCAACCAATTTATAGATCTGCAAATATTAACTCATAACTTTACAAGTATTCCAAACTTCAGCCATACCCAGATCAAACCATTTACAGAATAAAACATTCATTAGTATTAGGTCTAGACTAGACGTGATCAAACCACATAATGATAATTCATTTCAGGACTTAAGATCCTGATCCATCATTAGATCTTATCCCTCATCAACCGTTAAGGTTCACCCTTAGTTCAGATCAAGCACCATATGCCCATAACCTGCATATTTGATCTCACACTTCATACAATATTCAATACTTGCACACATTGGCCTAATGATCTTCTCCTCCTTATATTCTCTTAGGCCTTTCTCAATACCTTGGACCAAAACCACTTAGGACCAATACCTTGGACCAAATACCCCAGACAAAAAAAAAAACTTAGTTTTCCAACATGTATGTGCTTTTCCTCCTGTGAAAGTGCATGTATACTTTATACGCTTCTTTTGTTCTTTTAACCCTCATGTATATGTTGCTTGGACAAAGTGAACCAGCATATACCTTTCTTTCTTCAATCTTTGGAGTTTAATTTATAATCCTTTGTTGTTAACCTGTTGCACTGTGAACTATCATCTAAGTGAGTTTCCATTAAGGACAACACCCGTATCATAATGCCGACAAGTTTTACAGTGTAAACCCATAAAACCCTCATCACCACCCTACACCTATGCAATGCTATTTCACCTCTGTTTATGTCCAAAATGCTGCTTCGAGACCTTTTCTAGGCATCCCATTCCAAAAAAAGCTATCAATCACCTTCCATAGCAGACATATATTTTCTTAAATATTGTTTGATTTTACAGAGAATCAGAAGAAGCCAGAGCTTGGATAAACAGTTTTGATATTAGTCAAAGAATCTATTTACTCAAATACTCGACCAAGAAACCAGTTAAAAGCCAATGTTCAAATGAGGAAGACCAATTATATGAGGAACTAATTATGAAGACCCTTACACAAAGAGCTGAGAAGAGGACAACTATATAGAGCATTGACATTCAAAACAGAGCAACCAGACCAAAGATGTACTGAGAAGACAAAAAAACAAAACACACTGACACTTGATTGATATCCACTTCCGATGGTGAGACACATAAAAAACATAAGAATTTACTATTAAAACACATAATAAAAGATAAATTGTAATAGTAAAAGGGACAAACACAGAAAGGATAAAGACAGGTCATCAGAGTGAAAGAGTATCAGTGACCAAGATTATCAGATGAAATACAGAACTAACTAAAACCTCCAGTGTAATACTTTAAACAACAAATAGTATAAATAACTAAAAACAAACCATAACAACCAGTAATACCACAATAAAAGGCACAACATGAAAGCAGTTCATTAGCTGCCTCTATCTTCCTGCGAGAAGATATTTGCATTTCCTAAATTAAATCTCAAATGAGTTTGAGATATTTGTAATAACACCTTAGTATAAATAATTCACAATTTGAAATATGTAGGGTGGATTCTTAGACATTTCTATAGACTTCTTGGTCAAAACACTGTAAGCCATCGGAGCATTGACTGAGCCAGCAAGCTGGTTTGGTGAATAAAGACCAGATATTTCAAAGGATTCACGTGTAAAGTGAAGTGTAGACAAGTATTTTCTCATGTTGTTGTTATCTCTTAAAGTTTTCATACTGTTTATCTAAATATGAATGTCATAACTAGAAGTATTATATCATATTTTGTTTAATTATACTCTGCTATAACAGTTAGGCAAATATATGTTTTCTATAGATAATCCAAGTTAAGGAATTCTTAATTGCTCCTTAGTTTAGGTTGTTTCTTTTAATCTATAGCAAAGGATTCTTAATTGCCCTTTGTTTCCAATTAGCCCCTTGTTCTTAATTTCAATCCCGGTCTGAGAATTCTTAGTTGCTCTCCCACCTTGGTTAAAGCCTTTTCCATCCCTCTGGCCTAAAAACCTGCACTCTACTCTACTATCTTTCCCTTCAAAGATTCCCTTTAGTGATTTGATCCAGTTGTTATGCCCTTCTTTTGACTCCATATTCCGAATGGTCTAGAGACAACATTCTATCCATCTGTTTAAAGAACCCCACCGCCAAATCTTCAATACAAATCAAAAACCCTCCTAAACCGTAAGAACTAGCCTAATATCCTAGCAAACAAAGCTGAACCATATAGAGAGATCCTTCTCTGGGCTTAGGTTGTTAGAGCCTAAGCCTAAAAGTTGGTTTGTGGTTACCTCGATCATTTTATTTCTTCTAATAACTTCTAGAGAAAATTTTGAGTCATAACATACCCTAAAATCCTTAATGGATTTGACTAAAGCCAAGGCCTGTTTTTCCATTATGTTATATTTCAAGGGGGCATTTCTCAGGGATTTGCTGAAGAAAGCAATGGGTTGTCCATAGCCCTGGTCATTTTTCTGTAATAAGACAACAACTATTGTGTGCTCAGAAGGAAAGGAAAACAAGATGAAATTTATGTCAAATTTAGGATTGATTAATACAAGTGTTTTAGTTAAGGCTAGTTTGATGTGTTCAAAGGATTTCTTAGCCTCAACGGTCCATTTTATGGTGGAGTCTTTTTTCAGTATGTTGTTAGTGATCTAATTAACTCTGCTAGATTAGATATAAATCTTCTAAGAAAATTAATTTTTCCTAAGAAATCTTGTAATTCTCTAATGTTCCTAGGGTGTCTTATTTGTAAGATGGCTTCTATTCTTGTAGGGTCTATTCTTATACCATCTTTTGAAATTATGTGACCTAACAACCTTCCTTCCTTTAACCCAAACAAGGAATTTTGGGGTTCAAGGAGATTCCAAACTTCATGCATTTAATAAAAACTTGCATTAGATGATCCAAATGTTGATTGTCAGATTTTGAAAATACGGTAATATCATCTAGAGATATCACAAGGAAATCATGAATTTATTTAGCAAAGGCTATATCCATAGCCCTCTGGAAAGTGGCTTCGGCATTCATTAGCCCAAAAGGTATTTTCACATATATAAAAGTGCCCCAAGGAGTAGTAAATGTTGTTTTGGGTTGGTCATTTGGATGAACTAAGGTTTTATTATAACTAGAAAACCCATCCAACAATGAGATTCTGGTTGATCCAACTACTCTCGGTAAAATGTGATCCATTTTGGGGAGAAGGTAATTGTCTTTTAGTGACACTTTGTTGAGGTTTCTGAGATCCACATAGAGTCTGGTCTCACCGGTTGCTTTCTAGTTGGCACAAAGTTTGAGACCCAATCAAAAAATCTAATTGGTGCAATTATTTTGGCATCATACATCCTCTGAATTTATTTTTCAATTGCAGGTAATAAGACAGGATTGATCCTTCTTAGCTTTTCTTTGAAAGGCTTTTTATTTTCTTTAATAGGAATTGTGTGTTGGATGATGTTAGTGTCATAGGATTTAAGGTCCTCATAACTCCAAGCAAAAACATCCCGAAATCCTTTCAACAACTCAATGTATTTCACTTTTTCAGTCGGAGATAATGATTTTGAAAGTTTGATCAATTTAGGATTTTCATCATTGCCTATATTACATTCCTCTATATCAGACCTTAATGGTTCCATTTTAGGTTTCCTAGGAACATTATTTGAATCAAATAATCTTCTAGAGGGGTTAATCCATTTGGTAAGAAGTTATCCTTGAGATTAATTACTTCGGTTTCTTCATTGATTATTTCATCAATCTCCATTAGCTCTAAGCTATCTACATCTGATTTGGTAAATTTAGTTCGGTTAAGTCTATCTATTTCATCACCTTCTATTTCATTTCTTTCTATCTTATCCTTAGCTTAGGATCTATGGATGTATTAGTATCTATATTTTTATTTAGAAACTCTTCTTCTGAAAGTAAAAAGTTATTTCTCTATTTATCGTTAGAAAATATTTGCCAATTCATAAAATTATTTGGAATTGTAGGTCTGTGCCTAACTTTAGAAGTGTACTAATAGTTAGGTTGGAAGGGTAATTTACAAGTGCTAGAAAACATTGCTAAACTATGGGCTTGCATGTTATGTTTTATAGGGATTACTGCAAACTTTGTTTCTAGGAAAGTGTTAAGTATTTCTACAATAGTGTCTCTATAACAACTTAATCTAGGGTCCTTAGTCATATATACATCATCAATTTGTTTTACAATTAGTTCAGTCTCCCATGACAGAAAATATTTTAGCTCCTAGATTCCTAACTAACTTAAGACCTAAGATTAATGCTTCATATTCAGCTATATTATTACTACATTTAAAATTCAATCTATATGCATGGCCTTCTGAGTAATTGTTCTCCAAATTATACATCCACACTTCTGCTCCTGCTCCTAACCTATTGACTGAACCATCAAATTCTAAATGCCATAATATCTCTTGATCATAATTTTCAGTATCTCGTGCAACAAACTTTTCATCATTTACAACAATAAGACCTTCTTGTTCATTGAATAGTTCTATAGTCTGGTTAGTTTCATTTTGTGTAGAGACTTCAATTTCTTTTGGTTTTGTATCAATATTGTCTAAAAGTTTTTCTTGTGTTTGATCAACATTATATAAGATAAAAGAATCAATATCTGACAGTATGGAGTAGATGGGAAAGTTTTGAGGCCAACCCTCGCTACTTACCATATATTTCATTAAGGTTTCTCGGTATAGTTTCTTAGGTTGTCCAAAAATAAAAATTTTTGCATATGACATATCTACTTATAGAGACCCTTGAATTTTGGCTCCCCATGATCTCGATAACAGCATGCCATGCTTTGGTGGGATGTCAACAACTATAATGTCCATAAGGATTCTTTTGGTAGGATATTCGACTAAAGTAACACATAGATCTTTAATCAATCATAAAAACTTATTTTGAGTGGAGTGAAATGAGAATAAGTCTTTGTAAGGCCTTGTAATGTATAGGTTCAATTTCTCCATTATTCATTTGGGCATTAAATTGTGGGAGGCCCCAGAATCCAACATTGCATTGTGTAGATTTTTTTCATGGATACTGAGGCTAATGTAAAAGGGTGGAACTCCTCCTCCTAATGGTTTTCCATTAACATCTGGACCAAATATGAGTTCTGGTTGGTCATCAAACAAGTTAACTAAATCCTCCTTTTCAGCAATGTTTAAGGTCTAGTTTATCTATGATTTATAAGGTTCATTCTTGATTAGTTATGTTAAAGGGACTGAAATATTTAGCTTTGCTATCTTTGCTCCCAAATTTAATGGAAAAGAGACTTTTTATATTTGAAGGTTTAGAGTTTTTTGTAGTAGGGATTTGAGTAGAATTGCATTTTTTTCTTTATTGGGGATCTCCTTATGTGGATTTTCAAGTGGAATTGAAGTGGATGGTTGATCAGTAGAAGGTTGATCAGAGGTTCTATCTACAATTGTGGGGACAGAAGGATTTGGGTTCTGCTTAGGGAGAATTTGGAGGATCTTTAAAACATGGGCTTCTTTTCTTTTCATGGGTTGATTTTTGTTGTTTTCTTAGTTTGGCCAGGGAAATCTACATTCTTTTTCTTATTAGATTATGCTATTTATGGACTTTGAAGATGGCAGAGTCATATCCTTGTTTATAATCAAATGATTCACCAGATTGTACCTGTAATTGCTACAACATATATAGTTCCTGCTCATCTTGGGTTAGAAAAACAATGTCCTCATCATTTATTCCCATTAGGTTAATTTGTGTATCATGCTCTGGATCTTCTGGATGGGATGTATCTGCATAATTTTCTTGAAAAGGAGGCCTTATGTTCTGATCTGGCCCATTTTTCCCCATGTTTTGGTTGTTTATGAAATTTGGGTTTCTAATTAGAGGTGCTTGTTGGTTATCCCATTGGGGTTCCCTTTCCATGTTACCTATTCTCTCCATCAATCTTTCCATGTGTTTGGATAAGTTATCTATTTTAATATGAGCTGGTGAAGTTTCATCCATAACAGTTCTCTTTTCATTTCTAACTCTAGCCATTTTAGCTAACAGATTAGCATCTACACTTACAACTACACTTTGCATTTCTTCTAACATTGGGGGTTTCTTTCCCTAAGTTGGTATGTCATATCTGTATCAAAACCATCAGGGAACTTTATTAATGCTAATTCAGGTGGGGGTCTAAGGTTAACTGGGATTGCATTTTATATGTTATTGAATATAGTGCAGTAATCTTGAACAATTTCATTAGGTCCTCTCCTAATATTCTCATATTCTAAGGATTTGTAAGGGATTCTTTTTCTTTTCCCACCTACCAATAAACAACCTTTGGAAATTTTCTAGGTCTGCTATGTGGTTGGCAGGAAAGGCTTTAAACCACTTCTTGACATCACTAGTCAAAGTTTGGGCAAAGAGTCTCGTTTGGACATCGGCTTCATCTATTTCATGTAGTTCAAAGAAGTTAGAGATCTTGTTTACATGCTGTTGGGCAGTGTACTGACCAGTAGCATCAAACAAGGGAATCTTACTCTGATAAGGCACAATATAAATTTTGGCAGGTAAATTAAGAGGAGCATATTTGTTTGCCATTGCTATTGGTTGGGAGGGAGTAAGATGTGGGGTTGATATAATTGGGATTAATGTAGTAGTGGATGAAGAACTAGGACAAGTAGGCGATGAATGAGCAATGATAGGTTGGTGAGAGAGTGAAGGTATAAATGGTGGTGCAAAATGGAATTCAAAAGGTATTGAAGTTGAAAGGAATAATGGTGGGAATAATAGTGAATTCAAAGTAGTGGAGAACTGTTCAAAAAACTTAGGGATAGTAGTAGTATTAATGGATGATTATGGAGATTTAAGAATGTACTCATCAATTGATCTATTGGCCTATTCGACTTCAAGGTCTACAATAAAATCAGGGTATAGAATAGTTTCATATATTTCACTTTCAAATTTTGTTCTAAATAATGAAAGATCAAATAGAACATCAAAGGGAAGATCTTCTAAAAGTAACCACTCATCAGGACATGAATTAGCTTTAACTAAAGGTATTTGACTAACCGAAATTTCTTCTTTTTCAGATTTTCTTGAAATCAGCTTGGGCTTATCAACTACTAGGGGAGGGTTGGGATCTAGATTAGTGCTAGTGAATTGAGTCTTCCTAGACGGAAGAATTTCAAAAATTTTAATTGTTTTTGTGAGATTTTTTCAATATAAATTCTAACAAATGACTATAAGAGGCTCAAAATATAGAATTAGATTTTTCTTAAACCTTTATTAGGACTGAGGAGTTGTTTTCCCCAGTGGAGTCACCACTATGTTATCACTCAAAATTTTATCTAGAAGTTGTTAGAAGAAAGAAAATGACCGAGGTAACCACAAACCAACTTTTGGGAATAGGCTGTAGCCAACCTAAACTCAGAGAGGGCTCTCTCCATATGATCTAGCTTGAAGATTGGGTGTGGGATCCTTTAAACAGATGGATAGAATGATGTCTCTAGACCATTAGGCTATGGAGTCGAGAAAAGATCAGTAGGACTAGATCAAGTCACTAAAGAGAATGTTCAAAGGGCAAGATAGTAGAGTAGAGTGCAGGTCTTAAGGCCAAGGGGGTGAAAAAGTTTTAACTAGGGTTAGATAGTAATAAATAATTTTTAGGGCGGGATTGAAACGAGGAAAAGAGGGTAATTGGAAACAAAGGAAAATTAAGAATCATTTGCTATAGATTATAAAGAGACAACATAAACTAAGGAGAAATTAAGAATTCCTTAACTTAGATATCAGTAGAAAACATTTATTTTCGTAACTGTTATAACAGAGTGTAATTAAACAAATTCTGAGATAATACTCCAGTTATGGCATTCAGATTGAGATAAACATTATGGAAAAACTTTAAGAAAGATAACAACAACGTGAGAAAATACTTGTCTACACTTCGCTCAACACATCAATCCTTTGAAATATCTGGTCTTTATTCATCAATCCAACTTGCTGGCTCAGTCAATGCTCCAATGGCTTTACAGTCTTTTGATCAAGAAGTTTATAGAAATGTCTAAGAATCCACACTACATACTTCGAATTGTGAAGTATTTATACTAAATTTTTACTACAAATATGTCAAACTAACTTGAGATTTAATATAGGAAATACAAATATCTTCTTGCAGGAAGATAGAGACAACTATTGAACTACTTTCATGCTGTCCCTTTTATTGTGGTATTGCTGGCTTTTATGGTTTGATTTTAGCTCTTTATTCTCTTTGTTTTTTGAATTATCATGTTGGAAGATTTATTTAATTCAGGCTTTCATTTGATACACTTTGACTCTAATACTCTTTCACTCTAATGATCTGTCCTTATCCTTCATTGTGTTTTTCCCTTTTAATGTACAATTTAACCTTTTACTGTGTGTTTCAACAACAATTTTTTTTTTTATATGTATTAGCATCGGGAAGTGGATATTGGTCTCTGTATGTTTCATTTGTTTGTCTTCTAACTGCATCTTCGGTTCAGTTCCTCTGTCTTGATAGTCAATGCTCTGTGTGAATGTTTTCTTCTCGGCTCTGTGTGTAACTGTCTTCTTCTCTATTCCTTAGGTAATGGTATTCTTCCTCTAGATATAGGCATTTTGAATAGGTTTCTTGTCAAGTCTTGGAGTAAACAAGTTCTGCGACTAGTATCATAATTGTTTATCCAAGCTCTAGTCTTCTGTGGATTACCTGTAAAACACAACAATTATTGAGAAAACCTCGGTCAGCTGGAAAGGCACTTGATGGATTTATTTGCACAGGGATGCCTGGGGAAGTGGTCATGGTAGTGTTTTGGACGTAAATGGAAGTGGAATTGCGTCACAGAGGTTAAGAGTGGCGCTGAAGGGTTTAACGGGTTTATACTACGAAATGGGCGAAAGGCACAAAAATAAGGTTTTCACGGTTATAAGGTTTAATGGGAAAGTTTTTTAAATATGGTGTGAAATTTCATATTTATGGATAATAGACGGTTTATCATGTTGGCAGGTAGGTGGTGTTATATTTCATCGCACTGCTTATGAGGCGAAGGAAGTTTTTAGGAGGGGTCACTCAATACATGCCGACTCTTGACATGTAGCCTTTGGGGGGTCAAGGAAAAGCACTTTATCGGGTGGGTATCGTTCAGCCATCGGGCACGACTGATATGGCTATGGACCATTGGATGAGTCGGATGATGGTTGGATGGTAGTCGGGTGATAAAAGCTTGGGTTAAGGGGGGGGGGGGGGTGAAGCTTTAAACCTTGGTGGTATGAGATTATTTAAGGTTTAATCATGGGTTAAAAA
The DNA here is from genome assembly GCA_000404065.3 of Pinus taeda. Classification (NCBI taxonomy): domain Eukaryota; kingdom Viridiplantae; phylum Streptophyta; class Pinopsida; order Pinales; family Pinaceae; genus Pinus; species Pinus taeda. The sequence continues at coordinate 66,524 of APFE030460783.1, forward strand.
TGATCAGGCGAGGCTTAATAAGGGATTTTAACTCTTTGGGTAAAGGTCAGGTGTCGGGTGAGGCTGATACGACTGCGCATCATTCGATGAGGGCGTAGTTGATTAGATGGTGGTCGGGTCATGAAACAAGATGGAGGAAATGTATGGAGGCTTAAGGGGGGCTGATGCTTTAATCAAAAGTGATTTGTGTTTATTTGGGGTTAATGGGGGATTTATTTGTTTTGTCGGTGTAAGGGGTAAATGTATTAGTTTCTATTAAAACTAAAGGTTGGGGGTATTTACATAGGGATTTATTTAATATATGGGAAAAAGGTTATATCGGGAATTATATGATAAAGTTAATAACTAATATGAAATGTAATGGGTGGAGTGGGTTTTTCATAAGTAAAAAGGTAAAATGCATTCATTTCACGCACTTTGCTTTATACTTAGGTTAAAAGGTTTTTTGTGGGATTTTGAGTGAAAAGGGATTTACATGGGGGGTTTTCACTCTTCCTAGGTAAATGGTGTTTAACCTTAGGAAGAGGGGTTTTCTTATGGTGATAATGGGAATGGATTATATGAAGGGGGAATGATTTTATGAAGGGGATTCTAGAATTTGTGTCCATAAGTCATTAAGCCGAGTGTTATAGATCCATTTGGGCACATCAACCCCAACTAACAGATTAGTACTATTAGGGCACATCAACCCCTAATATAGTTGTTACATGCCCTAAAGAAGTCAACCATTAGAATGCCTAGCTTCCCAAGAAGTTACATCACTGAAATCATCCAGAAACTGCCACTAAGAAGATTAGCGCAGGTAGGCCTTCAATAGGGTGCACTGCAGTGCAGCTAAAACACGATCAGTGTGCATTACAACGCACTTGGTCCCTCTTTGGCTTGTGCTAGGTGAATTTGAGTGAGTTTCCATGAGGTTTTGAAAGATTCCTTATCCATTGGGTGCCTCTAGAAGTTTCTCAAGGCTATCCACTCCTTTGAGTTTGTATTTGGATGAGGAAGGGAGTTAAGGAGTACCAATCCCTTTATCCCTTCCTCCATGGAACTAAATTCTAAGTTTGGGAGGGCATTAATTATCACCATTTATGGCATAAATTCCTTCATTCACCTTTAAGAAGACCACTCATCTAAGTGATCAGGGGCTGGAAATTATTGAATTATAGGGAGATGCTGCTAGTATGAGACTTGAGTTGATTACAAGTGCTGTAATGCTGTCAAAGTGTCTTTCTTGTTATTAGGAGAGGATGGGATTGAACTGGAGGAGTGATGCTAAATCAGGCAAATTGGGTTGTAACTCTTCCTTTTACTGATAAAGTGTTCAAATATTTTTCCATATGCTTGTGCTATTCATTGATGCTTTCATATGTTTATCATGTACTTGATTCCATGCTATGTTTAATCAATAGATCATTAACATATGCTTTGATGGGTTCTTGTTTATATCTGTGTGTAGATACTTTTCAAACGACTTAAGTACAAGAAGGAGTGATAGAATCAGTCAAGCGAGATAAGGAATAAGTGGAAGATACAAGTAGGTTTCTTTGTTCTATTATTTAATCTATTGCTTATAGAAAAGGTAGAGAATACTTTGAACTATTGTTCTAGACTTAGCTACTAGTCTAGGGGTTTAAGTATTTATTCGTAGACACTAAAACTTCCCAAAACAAATTAGCAACTCCACTGGGTAAGATAACCTTTCCTAGTAGCTCATCCACCGCCTTAGACACCTTGGCATACTTTACTTGTTGTAATTCAACCTTTTGCATTGAATTTTGGTCAAAATTTGAGGTTAGATGACTCTTGAGTGGCCTTAGAGTAATCAACGTAGGCTAGCCTTAGAAACAGTGCTTTGTAGAGTAGTTAGGCCTTCTTTGACCCGCGCTGATTACCTTGAAATATTTCAATTAGCGCAATTGGACCCACTCTGACCTGTGCTGATTAGTGCAGATAGGCCCTCTTTAACCTGCACTGACCAATATTGAAATCACTGAAATTAGTGCAAGCGTTAGTGAGAGATAGTGCTCTGCAGTGCAGTTAGTCCCTCTTTGACCTGCATTGATCAACCTTAGGTCAAATTCCCACCTTTAGATTGAGTTTTTGCCAAAATTCTTCTGACTGCTTGCTTGCTGAATGTCAATGATGTCATGTCTTAGAAAATTGTTTTTCATCTCCTTAGCCTGCCCTACTTTGATTGGATTGATTAACATTTCTTTAATGTTTTCTTTGCCATTATTAGTCTATAGTCAAAGTTAGAATATAGTTTATTGATATTTGTCAAAAGAAAGTGTTGTAAAATCGTCTTTTCCTTCGTAAACGAAATTGTCATAAAATCTTCATTCATGAAAGATTGATTGATTGATGTGTGCATATGATTAGTCTTTTCATTGAAAGTGTCGTAATTCCTCATTTATTTGAAAATGAAAGTGTTGTAAAGTCATCCTTTCCCTGAAAATAAATTGTCACAAAATTGTGATTTTTATGAAAAGATTTTATTGATCGATTGTGCATTAGTTTATCTTTTTGTTCATTCACATTAAGGGAAATTGGAAAGAAATACATGCATTTCGCGTTATAGATATTGTAGTTTGTGAATGCTTGAAAGGAATAGCTAGAGAAATTTCATTTAGATTGTGCTCTTTGCTCTTTGATAAAAAAAAAAGATATGATTGCTCTATCTCTTACTAGCTAAGGTTTTCATCATTCAAACCAAATCAAAAGTTTGTTTATCATATTAGTTGCATTTTAGGAATTGCAAACATAAATCATGTGGTGAACCTTGAAAGACAAATTCTAAAGAAGATCAACTTAAAATTTATTTGAATTTACCTAATGGATCATTATCACCTAATGAAAGGCATTTAAAGGTCTAGGCTAGAGACGTGTTCTGATGTCGTAAAACAAAGTAGCTATCACTGTTAGGTTCCCACCCTAACCCCCTTATTTATGTCATGGGATCACGTCATAGTCAAGAGTCAATAAAGCCCATATTAATATTTGTAAGTGGTTAACCCGCAATTAATGACGGGACCACAGTGAATTGCAAATGGGCGGTAGTATTAGATAGAGGGTAAATGGGCGGTAGTATTAGATAGACGGTATTAATAAAACCCACTTTATTGGCCCGTAGTATTGCATGTATCAGTCATATATAAAGGATAGAGACTCCCTGCGAGGAGTATCGTGTCTTGTTTTGTAATCGAGCTCTGCTCTATCGGAGGTTTCCCCCTCGAAGAGGCCTGTGAACATTTCTCTCTGAGTAATAAAATCATTGTTATTCTGTGTTCTGGGTATATTTTCTTCGCATATTCTGTGTTCTGGGTATCTTTCCTTTGCATATTCTCTGTTCGGTATTACTTTGCAGGTTAAGAAGCATAACAAGTGGTATCAGATCACTTTCCAGGGCTCGATGGGATCGCCAAATTTTAGCAATTTTTTTTTTTGGCTAGAGACGTGTTCCGGCGTCTTTAAACCATGGGATCTGTCATTAAGCACATAAACCTGCGGATTTGGGGAGGCATGCACACAGGAAATACAAGAGGTGGTCACGTCTGTTGGACTCCTTTGTAACCCCTGTGGGTACCCCTTCGAGTAGTAGCGCATTAGACAGAACCGCGCACGGACTGTCTTCCACTTACCCTCTAGGTATATAGGAAGCCCCATAGCTACCTTGAAGCCTCGCCATAGATAAACCTTCGGCCATCTTGTGGCTACAGTACACCGAGAACAACACTTAGAGAGATTACTCGCCCGTGCGATAGGGTAGTCGGGTTCTACGGCTAAGGGTACGGTCGATCCTCCTTAGTTAGAGCCCTGAAACATTGGGCCGAGTACTACTGTCAGACCCTTATGTATATTGCGATCTGTAGCACCTGACACTCCTCAAGATCATAGTTCCCTTTCTATCGGGGGATCACACATCATCTATTCCAAATCAGTGAGTGCAGCAGCAGCAAACATCAGTCCGGCAGCTCTATCAGATCAGCAGCAGCAGTGATCCACAATCCACATCTCTCAGATCCACTAGATCGGAGTAGTTGTGAAGGGTTCCTGTGCCTGGTTATAATTTTCGTAGGACTTTTGGCGGCATTGACATTTTGAGGATTTGGCGACTGCAGTATTGATCAAGAAGGAGTAAAACTCCGTTTGGAGTTTTCCAAAAAAAAAAAAAAATCTGAGATCTTCCGAAGCGCTTATTTGTGATCTAGCCCATCAGCATCAGGACAACGAGCTGAGGACGGTGGTACCATTTAATTTCTTCACAAAAAAAAAATTTTGCGGTCCCAATTTTTCATCAAGTTGGTGTATGGTAGAAACTAGAGCTCAAGCAATGGCCAATGAAAGACTGGACAAACTTGAAACAGGTATGAACGAGCTCAAAAATACGCTTGATGAACTATCTAGCGTGGTACGGCAAGCACTCGCTAAGGGCAAGGAGACAGCTCTCGAGGACCACTATAATGACCATGAGGGTGAGTCTAGCCACTCTCCTCACGTCTGGCACACCCATCCACCACCCAACAGAGATCTCCCACTCAGTCAGCGACCTCCCAAGTTGGATATGCAGAAATTTGACGGTTCTACCCATTCGCATGGCTAGCACAAATGGAACAATATTTCAAATTAAATCGTCTCCAAGATGATTGGACTAAGATTGGAGTGGCGACCATGTACTTGGATAGTCAACGATGGCAATGGGTGGAATGGCATCAGCGTCGCAATGCACCTTTTTTGAGTTGGGTCCAATTTGCCAAAGCTCTTCGAGATTGCTTTGAACAGGGAGACTCCTTTTTGGGCAGTCTCACTAAGCTCCGACAGACGGGTACAGTGGATGAATATATCACCGCTTTTGAAGCCTTAGCCTTCCGCACTCAGCATCTCTTCGATGAGTTCTACACGGAATGTTTTATCAGTGGTCTTAAAGAAGCCATCAAAGCTCAAGTTCTACTCCACCACCCTCCCACATGGACGGAGGCTTGCCAGGTAGCCTGTAAGGTGGAAAGTGCCATAACAGCCCAATACAGCCACACCAACCCCACTAAAGGGCGCCCCCCACAAGCTCATACCACGACTCAGACACTTAAGGTCCAAAAGGTATCACCTCAGGAAATGGCTGAGAGAAGGAAGCAAGGACTATGTTACTACTGTGATGAAAAATATTTCCCTGGCCATAAATGTAAGGAGCCCAAGTTTTTTTAAATTGATGCCACTGACTACAGCTCCACTGAGGAAGATCCACCTCTTGAGGAACAGGAGGCGATAGAAG
>APFE030460783.1:76751-91990 GCA_000404065.3 Pinus taeda
GCATTATCACATCCATTTAAAGCCAGTACAGTTTCTACTGCATTTATGGAAACAATTCAAAAGCTACATGGAAATCCAAAGATTATTATAAGTGACAAAGATCCCATTTTCACTAGAAATTTTTGGACAGAATGATTTTCTTGTCTTGGTACTCATTTAGCTCATAGCTCATCTTATCATCCTCAATCTGATCGGCAAATTGAGATAGTAAACAAATTTTTGGAAGGATATCTTCGTTGCTTTGTATTTGATAAACAGACACAATGGGTCTGTTAGGGTCCCACCCTAACCCCCTTATTCATGTCATGGGATCACGTCATAGTCAAGAGTCAATAAATCCCATATTAATATTTGTAAGTGGTTAACCCGCAATTAATGACAGGACCACAATTAGTTGCAAATGGGTGGTAGTATTAGATAGAGGGTAAATGGGCGGTAGTATTATATAGACGGTATTAATAAAACCCACGGTATTGGCCCGTGGTATTGCATGTATGAGTCATATATAAAGGATAGAGACTCCCTGTGAGGAGTATCGTGTCTTGTTTTGTAATCGAGCTCTGCTCTATCGGAGGTTGCCCCCTCGAAGAGGCCTGTGAACATTTCTCTTCGAGTAATAAAATCATTGCTATTCTATGTTCTAGGTATATTTTCTTCGCATATTCTGTGTTCTGGGTATCTTTTCTTTGCATATTCTCTGTTCGGTATTACTTTGTAGGTTAAGAAGCATAAAAATCACTAACTTGTTTGCAATACATCCTGAGTGTGATACCTCATTCCACGTATGTGAGTATATCATAGCTCATCCATGTACCTTCGGGTATATAGGGAAGTGTTACAGTACGTAAAGTATATGGGAATTCTCTCACTATAATATTTTGCATTAGACAGTGCTTATATGGACTGGGCCTCCACGCCTTCGGGTACATATGGGAGGACAAATCTAGGTTTCTATCCATCCTTAAGTAACTAAGTTGGCCGCCTTGTAAATTGTAATACACCAAACACATCATTCGGGGAGATTGCCTGCCCATACTTCTTGGTTCTCCAAGAGGTATTCTATAGTTCACAATTGCTAGGTAAACCTTTTACCTAGATTATCCCTCTTTTGTTTTGTTATGTTACTTTGATTAAAATAAAATTAATTTATCGTGGATAACATCCTCCACACTCGCTCCTTATTTAATCTTAGGTTGAAGCATATGGCAACAAATCCAGAGTCCACCGATGAAGGAATTCCTTTTGATGGGCATCCTAGTCCTTTTCCTTATTTCAGAAATATTGGTGCTCCTTATATGGCTACATTATCCCTACCAAGACTTACCATTGGCTTTCCAGTATGGTTGTTTTCTACCTCCTTGGTTCAAAATGTCATGGTTTGTCTGCAATCAAGTACTCCTCCAACTGGAAAAAATCAACCTCTAGTTGAACCTAACGTTGACCCTTTGCCTTGTTCCTCGGTTGTTTCTTCCTCCCATTCTTCCTCCCCTTCTTCCTCTTTGCCTGGTGAAAGTATTGGTACTAGTAACCGGCTGGCTAAGAAGAAGAAGAAAGGGAAGAAGAAGAAGAAGAAGCAAATTCAACAAAGAGGAAATCAAGAAACCATTGCTTTGAATGCAACATCTAATGAGAAACTACCCGTGAAGCCTCACAAAGTTCGATATCCATGTAAACTTTGTACGAGAGACCATTTTCTTTGAAGTTGTCCTGATATTCCTTAGATCTTAGAAGAATGGTCTTCTCATTCACATCATCGTGTGTCATCAAATTTTGGAGATCATGTTGGTGACACACCATCAACTACTGGTAGTAAAGTTCATGGAAAGAAGGGTAAAGTTAATTTTCCATGTAGGTTATGTGAAGGGAATCACCCCATTCACCTTTGTTCCTATCTAGATGAAGCCAAAAATGTGTTGGATAACTGTCCTGCTTCATCGCAGTGACTTCAATCTAGTTATAGGAAACTATCCCTTAATCCTTCACTAGTTGATGAATTGACTGACCAAAATCAACCGTTGGTCAAACCCACTCTCTCTGAAAGTGAACCTTATGAGTCTATACTTGACCCAAAACAACAGGTCAAGTTAGCAGTTGACTCGATTTCACCTTCAGTAAATCGTACTTTTCTCGAAGAGAGTGAATATGATACCACTCAAGTTCTTTTTGTTTCTCAGATTCTAATGAGATTAGGGGCAGTCCTCCTGTTACATCAAGATAGGAGGAAAATCTTCCAGTTCTCGTAACTCAAGGGGTTAATTCTCCTGTTCTTGCGGTACCCCCTCCAAGTAGTATGGTCACTTCCTTTGATAGGAATCGATTGGAAAGATTCCGTCTTCCTTCTTATGTGCCTTTCCAAATCATAGTACAAGTTTGCAATACGATTGTATCTGGCACTATTAAGATGAAGGAGCATCTATAAAATATCCTTTCCTCAACTGCTTGGCAAACACTTGGTTCACCACTGCTTGTGCCTCTTACCCAGAATCTGTTGGGTTTTAATAGAGGTACCGGTCAACCATTAGGGATCCTCCCTTAGTTACCTATTACTTTGGTAGGAAAAATCATTTGTCTGAATGTGATGGTAGTCCCAAGCCCTTTAGATTACAATTTACTTCTTGGTCACAACTATGTTTATGGCATGGGAGCTATTGTTTCCACACTCTTTCGAGTGATGTGTTTCCTGCATGAAGGCAGAATTGTCACCGTTGACCAGCTTTCATTTCCCTGTCCAAATATAGCTCCTAGTAAACCATCTTCCCTAAGTGGTCCTTTTGTACCAATGATATCATCCTCACCATGGGCTAATTATATGGAAACTTGTTCCATACCTACATGAACTGACAATCAATTTAGTGATGTTGTACATCATGTACTGGGGGCATTGGAACCAGATATTTCTTACATGACCTCTTATGAGTTGTGATCGAAGTTCAAGGATAGTTCGTTGTCTTTTTTCAACCTCATTGAAAAATGAAACAAGGGAGTTCGACGATAGTTCCTTGTCTTATGCCAACCTCGTTAAAAAATGAAATAAGGAATCCGAGGATAGATCATTGTCGTATATCAACCTTGTTAAAAAACTAAAACAAGGGTCTATGAGGATAGTTCTTTTACTGTGTCAACCTTGTTAAAAAATGAAATAGGTTCATGAGGATAGTTCCTTGTCTTGTGCCAACCTCGCTAAAAAATGAAACCAAGGATTTGAGGATAGTTCATTGTCTTGTGTTAACCTCGTTAAAAAATGAAACAGAGGATACGAAGATAGTTCTTTTACTGTGTCAACCTCATTAAAAATGAAACAACTCGCATGAGGATAGTTCTTTTACTCTGTCAACCTCATTAAAAAATGAAACATCTCAGGAGGAAAGTTCCTCGTCTTGTGTCAACCTCGTTAAAAAATGAAACGAAGGATATGAGCATAGTTCCTTGTCTTGTGTCAAGCTCATTAAAAAATGAAACAAGGAGCATGAGCATAGTTCCTTGTCTTGTGTCAATCTCATTAAAATATGAAATAAGGAATTTGAGTAGAGTTCCTTGTATGATAATACAGAGTTGGGGTTTTAGGTTGAGGCTTTCCTCGGATTATTTCTTTTGTGTTATGTGCGATTGATTTCTCCTTATCAGTTATATGTGTTCTATTGATCTTGCTCATATTTGATTAAGCTTCTGCATAATTGTTTGTAGAAGTAGATTAAGTATTTTTCTTTAGTATATTGCATTATCAAGTGATCTATAATGGGAATTTCTACTGTTTCATCCATCCGGGCTGCGATATTTTCAGGAGTACTAAATAAAATGTACAATGGCCTTACATTCATGGGTCTATATCTGTAGATGACTATATTTTTACATGTAATGAAACTTTATAAGCTGAGCATGGGTATGACTTCCCTTAGTGAGTTCATGAGAAAAAATCAAATTATCATGATATATGTATTGTAAGTGATGCACATCACCTTTTGCTTCAAAACCTCCTCTCCTCGTGATAAAGCATTTCACTTGACATATATATTTATGACTTCATGATTTAGGGGGGGAAAGTGTTACAGATCCATTTGGGCATATCAACCCCAACTAATAGATCAGTACTATTAGGGCCCATCAACCCCTAATACAGTTGTTACATGCCCTAAAGAAGTCGACCATCATAATGTTGAGCTTCCCAAGAAGTTCCATCACTAAGATCATCCAGAAACTACCTCTAAGAAGATCAACGCAGGTAGGCCTTCATTAGGGCACGCTGCAATGCAGCCAATACACTATCAGTGTGCATTGCAACACACTTGGTCCCTCTTTGACCTGCGCTGGGAAAATTTGAGCAAATTTCCTTGAGGGTTTGAAAGATTCCTTATCCGTTGGGTGTCTCTAGAATTTTATCAAGGCTATCAACTCCTTTGAGTTCATATTTGGATGAGGAAGGGAGTTAAGGATCATCAATCCCTTTATCCCTTCCTCCATGGAACTAAATTCTAAGTTTGGGAGGGCATTCATTATCACCATTTATGGCATAAATTTCTTCATTCACCTATAAGAAGACCACTCATCTAAGTGATCAGGGGTTGGAAATTATTGAATTATAGGCAGATGTTGTTAGTATGAGACTTGAGTTGATTACAAGTGTTGTAATGATGTTAAAGTGTCTTTCTTGTTATGAGGAGAGAATGGGATTGAATTGGAGGAGTGATGATGAATCAGGCAAATTGGGTTGTAACTCTTCCTTTTACTAATAAAGTGTTCAAAGCTTTTTCCATATGCTTGTGTTATTCATTGATGCTTTCATATGTTTATCATGTACTTGATTCCAAGCTATGTTTAATCAATAGATCATTATCATATGCTTTGATGGATTCTTGTTTCTGTCTGTGTGCAGGTACTTTTCAAGCAGCTTAAGTACGGGAACGAGCGACATAATTTGTTAAGGGAGATAAGGAACAAGCGGAAGCTACAAGTAGGTTTCTCTTTTCTCTTATTTAATCTATTGCTTATAGAAAAGGTAGAGAATACTTTGAACTATTGTTCTAGACTTAGCTACTAGTCTAGAGGTATAAGCGTTTATCCGTAGACACAAACTTCCCGAAACACCGAGGGTTTGGTCCCACCAAAAGTCATAGAAATGCTTTGAGCCTCTTTGACTTGTAGGATTTAAAAGTACTAGAACGTACTTATGGATATGAAATTAGTAAGTATAGGGGACAAAAGAATGAGGGGGAGTTAATCACATGAACTTATAAACCTTTGCCTTTGCTTCCATATTTGACCATACATGTTGAAATATGTATCTAAGTATAATGCATGTGTTTTGATCAAATTAACTTTGCAGTTCAACACTCTTTCTTCTACTTACCGATCTCTTACCCTAACATATTTTCTTCATTTATTTGGGTGCATTTAGGCTAGCAAACCCTTATTCATCTATTTTACTTTTGAAAATTAATATATCTAATTATAACCTTATCATCCAAGGGCTCAAATTAAGCTTATGAGATCCTTTTATTTTCTCTACCTATCTAATGATTTGTCAAGATTAAACTGTTTGGTCATATTTTATTCTCTAACTATAAACATAAATTTAAAGCATGAAATAACCCAGATTAAATAGTTTGATTACCATGGATTGTGGCATGAATAAAAAGCTACACACAATCATTATTATGCATAAAAGTAAATAGTAGTGGCATTTAGACTTGCACAATTTCATGGTCTCTTTGTTTTTGGGGTTCATATATTTTCATTTTTCTTACATTCTCTTATTATTTTTGTCCTTTGATTTTTCTTTTAGGATATACCAATTTTACATTTTTTAATTTTTATAATATGGAAAACATTTGTAGAAAGCAAATGTATGTATAATATTACAAGGCTGAACCTTAGTCATTCAAAATTATGACTCCTATTGGTATAGGACCCTCACACCCAACAGTAATACATTCAAATGTGTTGTGGTAGGCATACCATTCAAATCAAATGCACAAGCTCTTACCCAATGGTGAACTCTCTTATTTGTACTTGTAGCCGACTGCACTAACCAAGATTTTGCATGCACTTCTTTATTCAAACCACACATGTCCACTAGGCCAAGACTAAATCCTCAGATCGAAATCCTTGTCCTTTTTCTGGTGCACTAAACTTCATAGATGGCACCACATTATCTTTATTACATGTACCCTGATGTCTTGCTCATTTCTTGTCCCATTTTCCTTTGTTCTTTGCATTACCTTTCTAGTTTGGCTTAGTCTTAGATCCCCACTTTGATTGTTCATAGCAGTGATTTATCTTTTTGATGGCCTCCTCCAACAATATAGGTTCATTGAACTCAATCTTGTCTTTGAATACAATCGACAATCAACTAATGAATCTCTAAATCTTAGCCTTTTCCCCCTTGAGGTAAGGCACATGCCTCAATATCTCCAAGAACCTGCTAGTGTGCTCCTCATCTATCATCGATCCCATCTTTAGCTCATAGAACTCTTTTTCCATGTCATTAAAGTATCTCTTCGATAGGTATGTCTTCTTAAAAAACCTCTTGAACTCACTCCAAGTCAATTCCTCCTCATGAATACATCTGACATTCTTCACATTTTCCAACCAAATGTATGCTTTACCTTTGAGACTGTATGTAGCTATTCCAACTTTCACGTTCTCTGAATAATCATGTAACCTGAAGAACTTTCTCATACCAAGCAACCATGCCGATGCATCTTGTGATTTTTTCATCTCTCTGTAAAATATAGGTGGATTTGATTTCTTAAACTCATTTCAAAAATATCCCCTATCCCTCCTCATGTAAGGATGATAACGTTGATGATCATAGTGCATATCTAAACCAGAACTAGAATAGTGCCTATGCCCATCCCCTTTCCTATCCAGAGTGTCCAATAACCTTCCATCTCTCACTGTGTCATCTCTATCTAACCTATCGACCACCATGGGACCTACTATGATATGCCCCATTAGTTCTATTATAATTCTCATGGCTGACTAGAAGTGGTCCTTGTCGCTCCAAATATGACAAACTCTAAAGTATCACTGCATTTAACTATGTGTTTCTCTTATTCTTGTATGATTATGTCATTGCATGCTTTACAACTACTTATTTATTATTTAATATTCTCAATGTTCCTTCCAAATCAGAAGAGTGCTTAACACCACACTGCTCATTTGATCCATAGGGAGAGTCTCGGGAACTATATTCTACGATCTTACTAGTAATCTTTGATATTTCTTCCTGTAAGGTATATCATGTTAGCTAAACCAAACCACAATAAACCAATGTACCTTAGTATAGTTCAGGGAGGATATCTCGTCTAAAATATCAACAAATCAACATGATACATGTATAACATAATCATGACAACATATAGAAACATAACACATAAGCATATAACCATGTACCCATCATTCTAGCTAGAGTTTAGTCATCAATGCATGACCATGTCAACTACACATAGCATGAGATCATGCATGACAACAACCACTACATCATTGTACAGTTGACCACACGTGAACATTAACATGCATAAGAAATTCATAATCAACCACACATTCATGATGACACACTCGATGACAACAACATCAACTTTCCATGGCAACATCACTACAACCATGAATCATAACATACAAATGCAACAAGCACATGGTCCTACAACACAAGAGACACACATGAAACCAACATGAATGCATTACCAACACACAACCTATCGAATCTGAGGGGTGAAATATGCTCTGATACCAGTTTGTAACACCCTCCTCCCACATCAAACCATGTAACTGGCCGGGTAAACATGTGACGAGAAGTTACTATGATACAAGTTTACCTCCTAAGTCACATTAAGGAAGTGGAACTGATGGAAACACACCATATAAGCCTCCAACATTAGCAACAAGACTCCTAAGAACTACCCCAAACTTTCTGGTAACCAGCCCCTAGGTCCCATTGTGGTTTTAGACCACTTAGCCCCCATACATTCCCACGATATGTGCCTGACAACATTCGAGAGGCTCTAAATGCTCTCATGACAAGACCCCCATCCACGATATGGGCCTGAAAACATCCAGGAGGCTTTGAACACTCTCATGACAAGGCATTCCAGTGTCTAGGGACTATTTTTCTTAGTGTTGTGCTAGCATCCCCATGATTTGAGCCACTTTTTCAAGCCAAGATCCCAGGTCACTGCCGATGATTCAATGCCACATTTAGAACATAAAGATAACACATAAATGTTGATATAATTTCAATTACTTGAACAAGCCATTGGCTAGACCCATACTAGCCATGACAAGTATTTAATCAAACATATCGAAAATATGTCATCTACAGGTGTAAACAAGAGATCTAAGCATAAGGGTTTCATACTTAGTTGAAAATTACTAAGAAGAATTGATGCCTCTGTACATTAGTTGCAGTTTCATCCAATAGGTCATAGATATATTGTTCATCCATTTACAAGTAGAAACATGATTATATCCATACATATCTACTGTCATAAAACATATACATAACCAACATAATAGAAACATAAATACCAAGGAAATCACAACCATATGATCCACATATAAACCAGTATAATACTCATAGAAATACAAGGAGAAATAACCTCATATTTATGATGCAAAATCCAAACCCAAGATGGGACTACCACATTACACCCAACCATAGAATGGCTTAGCCAAATCTCTCTTTAGCCATTCATCCTCATGCCATATTCCAAGCATGAATGTGAGATCTCATAAAACACATGAATCCAAAACCATCTAGGGATTCCAGAGGCCAATCACCTCAAACCATCAAATAGTGATTCCACCTCATGTTCGGATGTCACAAAACCATCACTAAATTTGTCTCTACCCAAGCCTTTTAGGGATCAAGAGCATTTGTTCCAACCAAGGATTCTAGGACTAGTAACGCAACCCACAGCTGTTGCCAAGCTTCCAAAGCATTTGTCCAACTAGGGATTCCAGGACTAGTAACTCAACCCACCAATGGCTTCTAGAGCATTTCTCCAACCAAGGCTTCCAGGACTAGTAACTCAACCCAAGTCGTTATAGGGCTTTTAGAGCATTTGTTCAACCAGGGCTTCCAGGAACTAATAACTCAACCCAAGCTAAAGGAAAGATGAGAACAAACCATAAAACAAAGAAATAAATCCATAGCATCATGGTTATCGATGAAATGGCAATGCTAGGAAAATCCACTGTTATTATAGGAAATCCTCCATGCGAGTAATAGATCATGACCAATAAACCACATGCATATGCCATGTATGCCAAAACTAGAGAGGAAAACATACATGCAACTTGGTACCTGCAAGAAAAATCCATTGTATCTACTATTCCCAATGTCCTCTTGCACTTTCCTTCTCTTCCTTTTTCATCTTGCTCCAAAAGTCCAAGTATGCCACACCCTCCAAGGTTGCTCCATGAAAACTCTAACTGTCCAAGAGTATGAGAGAGAGCAAGATTAGAGAGAGAGCTCCAAAACTGAACTGAAAAAAGTCTATGAATTGATCCTCAAAAGCCTTTCTATTAATGACGCCTCTATTTGATTCATTTTCAATTATTTTCCTTCATTTTCCTCCTCAAATGCAACATGGGACCTTTCACCTCCATTTTGTCCTAATTTCCATTATTTTCATAAATAAATATGCCAAAATGCCATTTTTCCTTTCCAAAGCCTTAGCCATTTCCTTTCCAATTTCCTAGGCCATATTAATTGAAATGAACACCAACACTAGGATGTCTTGCCCAACATTCAACTTAGAATAAGTGTCCCATCAACCGTGGTTATTATTTTTCCTTTATTACTTTTATTACATGGAATTTTCACAAGGGTTGTTACAGAGGGATTTCCCGCAGCATCATGGTGGTAGATTGCATATCTATAGTGCACAAGACGCGCATACTGTTGGGGATGTTAGGTAGAGAATTCCTCATATCTAGGCAAAACTGGATAACAAGCGAGAATATCACTATGAATATATCATTGAGATGGACAATAAGCTTTGTGATCAAGTTGTTTCTATTTTGATTGACCCTGGATCTAATTATAATTATCTTAACCCTCACTTGGTGGATAAGTGTGGTTTGAATAAAGAGGTGCATGTGGAATCTTGGTTAGTGCAGTTGGCTACAGGGTCAAAGAAGTGATTTCATCATTGGGTAAGAGTTTTTGATTTTGAGTTGAATGGTATGCCTACATAAGCACATTTGAATATATTGCCGTTGGGATCATAAAGTATGCTATTGGGTATCGACTGGTTGTATCTTCATAGGACTAAAGTGGATTGTTCTGAAATATACATGGAGTGATTGAATGACAATGGTGAATTGAGGATATTGCAGGTTAAGAAGAAAGAAACATCAGTTAGGATGGTGACAAGTATGCAGGAAAAGTGTAGTCACAAAAAAGTGCATGTGTTATTTGCAGTGCATATTTCTAGTGATAAAGGTAAGGAGGATGAGGATGCAAATGTATTGAGCAGGTACACTATCTGTTGATCTAAAGATGATCTAAGGTTGTCATTGATGTCAAGCCAAGCATAACCAAGGGCTACCCTGATCTTACAAGGGAATTTTAACTTGCAAAATTAATCTATTTTGAGTCAAGGATCTTCTATATAGATTCTACTCGTCAAGATGTTTCCATTGATATATGGCATGCCAAGTAATTCTTCACGGCTTGAGAGATATTCATGTTTGAAGTTAGTAACCCGAGTTAGTGGGCTAAAATCCTATGGGGTTGTGGCTTGGCACTCATAATTGGTTTTGGTCATTGAAGATTCATTAATTAATAATTTTTTAAGCTCCTAAACTCCCTCCAACATTCTCTATAGAAACCCCTCTCAACTCTATAAAAAGAAATTTCATATATCCTCCAAATTTAGTGATCATGGAATTTTCACTATAACGTCATTTCTGCAAAGTCTTAGATTTTGAAATTAAAATCCATTTGATTCACAATTCTGATGAATTTCATGACTGAAATGTAGATCTTAGTTTTCTATATTTTTGGAGATATGATATGTGGAAGTTAGGGTTTTGTATACTTCCGAATTTCATCTCAAAGAAGTGACCTTGGGAAAATCATCATAACTCTCTCTCTCTGACAGGAGGATTGGAATTCTGTAAAAAGTGGAAGATAGTGCATGGAATATAGTTTTTTGTATGTCAATTTTATATTTGAAGGAGGAAACAATGACATGTGGAACGTCATACAAGTTTTCTCTACTGAACTAGTTCATAATTAGGTCATTGTGAGAGATTGGGCATACCTTTGTCTTGAAGAGTCCAAATTGGGTTAGACCTGTGGAGTTGTAAATAAGATTCAGAGGGCTTCTATAGGACCTGTTAGAGTCGGTCTAGTAGCCCTCCACCAGAGATCAAAGCTCTTTGCATTTCATAATTAGGTGTCCCATCAGTTTGATCATGTTGCATTCCGTTAGGCATGCCATAACTCTGCTGGAGGAGCATGTGTCTTTTATTCCCCTCTTGTTTGGCACTGCTGGTTCAGGTTTGTTTGAGTGAATAAAGTATTCGAAAATTCATTTGTCTTGTTTTAAATTTCCAGGTCTTAGGTCTAGGGTTGAGTCAAATTTTGTCTTGAGAAGTCATAAAGGACCAGTAGGCCAGCGAGATGTCCTTCATAAAGTATCATTTCAACAATTTTCACTATTATACAGCTAAAATCCCACCTTGATTTCAAAACTCTGTTTTTGAAAAACAAAGGTCATTTTCTCATTTTTTGTAAAAATTCTCAAATTTTCAAATTTTCCAAATGTCAAAGTGCAACCTTGGTCTCCTTTGCCAAAGCACCTTAGAAGCTATCCCTGCAAAAATTTTCAGAAGAAACCATCAATTCAACCAATTTTTCAAAGAAAAGAAACCAAAAGTCAGAGCCAATTAAGTTCAAAAAGTGTCAACATTCAAAACATTAGAAAGTGGGTTTTGGGCAAATGTAAATTTAAAAGGATCCTATAAAAGCACATTAATCTTCATTTGTAACTCATTTGCCTCTCAAGAGCTAAGTGCAAACTTGCAAAGGCGATTTTATGAGTTCTTGAGCAAAGTTGGGTAGTCTTGGTAGCGCGCTACGCGTTGGGAAGGGCACACTACGCATTGGTGGCGCGCTACGCGTTGGGGAGGTTCTGTCAGTGCAAATTTACAAGGGCGCTACGCGTTGAGGGAACACTACGCGTTGGGCAAAGGGCGCTACACGTTGGGTTTTTCACCCTATAACTTGCAGCAAACACACAAAACACCTCTCTCAGCTCAAGCAAGATACAAGTAAGCTCTTTTCATGGTTGTTTTGTTAGTTTTTGCAAAATGAATGTAACGGAAATATGACAAATATGCCATGAAGTTGAAAACAAAAAACACTAATGTTGATGTGTAAAATGAAAGACTAAGTTTGCTAGGGTTTTCAAAGTGATATGCTGCCCAAGGTTTTCCCATTTTCATCCTCCTTTTTTCCCCCATACCCATCACCATTTCTTTTCAAATTTCCCATAAAATTCCATAATATTCCTCCATAAAATCCCAAACCCTACTTAGCCCCAAAACTTACTTCACCCCAAATCCTACACTATCATTGTTTCCTATGTCCTTTCCCTTCTATAAATTCCTCGTTATTCTCATTTCCCCTAATTCCCTCATGTTTCCCTTCCCCTAACAATTCCCTTGTCTTTATGTCCCCTTGGTAATAGCATTTGAATAAAAAGTTAAATAGAAATCAATTGTGTGCACAGTCAACATATACAGTTCAGCCATCCTGTCTTCAAAACCATGTCAGAAATCGAATCAGATTATGAGCAAAGTGATTACAGTGGATCAACACCAGAGGAAGAAGTGCCTAGGAGGCATCATAAGGGTGGTAAAGGTGGTCGGCATGTTAGAGAGGAGCCCACTTCGTTGGCTTATTTTCAAGCTTGTCCATTTGCACTGTCTTGTTTTCGATACCAATCATGCTTTGAGTATTGTGAGAGGATCTCATAAATTCAACATCACAGGGAATTAGTCCGCTTGTTTTTCCTACATTTGCACAATGGTCATGTGAACCTTGCAGGAGTGGATTTCACACTATCACCCGAGGTTGTTGCTCAAGCCACCGGGATACCAAATGTTGGGGAAGAGTGGACCAAGCGCAAGCTACTAGGCAAATTTCATTATCAACCATACATCAAACCTGGATTCATGAGGAACCTTACTACTGTTTTTCCTTTCAGATTCCTAAGGGAGGAGTATGCACCCTTGATGAGGCTTATCATGCGCTATTTTACTTGCGAGAGCCGATTTTCACGTTTATATTCGTACCATATCCGTTTGTTGATGCATTTTACCCGGGTATGAATGATGAACACTCCATTTTTCATGTGCCGGAATATTGAGAAGATGGTGCCCGTAGTGCAAAGGAAGAACCCCGCACAACAACTCAAAAGTATATATCATTATGCACTGATCGAGATCATAGTGATGCATCAGTTGGCACAGCAAGGTATTCCATGGGAGGATTTCATTTCTCGTGACTTCTTCACAGTGCCACACCCACCTCCTGAGATTGTCCATGGTGAGGGGCCTTCACAGCAGTCGGACATTCATGAGACCGAGCATGTTGATGCTCCAGCATATGTAACATATCAGAAAGGCCCCAGAGCCTTATTTGCAGCTGCACGATGAGTACTATCTCCACCCGGGGTGGAAGGGGTCTTGTTGACTTCATCGACACAGCGAGTACTATCTCCACATCATGTGGAAGGGGTCTCGCCACCTTCTTCAGCACAGGTACATGTTCAGGATAGGGGCAAGAGGCCCATGATTGATGAGGGTCCTTCAAGAGGTCAGGACACACATGTCATTGATATTGATGCTAGCTCTCCTGTCTCAGAGCTCAAGGAGATCATCCGAGAGCAAAGGGCTGAGAATGAGTCGCTGCACAAGAAATTGCAGACAGAAAAATGGGTGATTAAATATTTAGAGCAGCGCAACAAATAGTTGGAGGATGAGCACGAGCTTTATGAGCAGCGGAAGGTTCGTGAAGACCGGGAATTGGCCCGTAGGAGACCTGGTGATTTGACACCCATAGATCGGGAATGTATGCTTATTCGGGTGAACACTCACTTGGAAAATTTGTTGGCGAAAGCCAATAGAGACAAAGATATGCTCCGCCACATGAAAAATCATTATTGGGCCCGCATGCATGTGTGCAAGGCAAAAATGAAGGTTCTCACGAGACGATTGGCCAAGGCACTAAAACGGAGGAAAAGGCCCGATCCACTTCAGATTTTGGCTGAAGCCACCTTGAGGGAGCATGGCACTCAATGATACACCCCCAGCTCAAAATTCAGACAATTTGGAGCAATTTTGGTCATTTTTGAATTTTTTTTGTCAAAAACAGGTTTTTGCCCCCAACGCATAGCGCGTCGGGCGCTACCCTTACGTTGGGGAGGTTAATTTCAGGAAAAGTTTTGCATTTTTGGATTTTTCATGACAAAATACAGTTGCTCAATCATGGCCAGGAAATTTCATGAAGATTCGAGCCCCTAAAAGGTCAAAAAACAAGCAAAAAATGACCTTCTGCCACTTTTTGGACACACATGAAGTAGTCTTGGGAGATTGCAATTTTGGAGGGGCAAATGGCCACCAAATGGAAAAATTCCACTTGGGCTGGAAAGTAGACATCTAGAACTTTCCAACAAGCCCACTTGTGCCTCATTTGTATGCTGGGAAGTACCTCAAAATTGGCCTGAAAGGTGCGCTACGTGTAGAGAAATGGCGCGCTACGCGTTGGGGAAATTGGCCAGTTTTGCACTTTCAGCTCAGGACAACGCAACTTTTGACCAGTCTTGACTTTTCATGGGATTTTTTACCTTCTTTGATGTAAATAATGTAATTTCATGATTGACATGGCTCCTTTTAGCTATTCTATAAGATTCATTCATAAAATGGAAAAATATTAATGAATGAATTGGTTTCCAAGTTTATAGAGGCAAGTTGTTTTGATTGCCTAGTTTGTAGTGCTCAGTTTAGAATTGGTTGAAACAGCTCCTAGAAAGAGGAGCTCGACCCCTAGAGGTTAGGTAATGGTTTGGCTTGGTCTATATATGTAATTTTTCATTCAGTAGCAGAGGTTGGACTCTTGGGATAGTTTTGAGACTATATTGTACATATTTTACCAGCATTTTTGGCAAAGGAAGACCAGGGTTTTGCAGCACTACTTTGGATCCATGTGGCTTTATGTCTTGATGGTG